>JAYDZG010000011.1:14047322-14066673 GCA_034509265.1 Microcambeva bendego
ATTCATGCTAAAATTAGAATGTTGTTAATGTTTCAGGTAATTATTAAAAATATCAGAACATGTAAAAATCTACATTTAAAAATAACTACCTTTTGTCTTAAATGTGTGAGCAGGGCATTTCGAACCTTCAAAGAAAGTTTGTTATTGCAAATTGTTGTCAGTGTTGTCAATGAGCATTTGATTGAAAATAAAGAGGTGCTTTTTAAAGCCCAGTTTAAAAATCTTAAGCAACTTGCCTTTTTATCTGCACAGAATCCTGTAAGTAGTATGAAGAACCCCTATAATATAATACAATATTGCTTTCAGTTATTTGTATAAAGCTAAAGACATAGATAAGAAATTAAAATGTAATTAATTATTTTATACCTGGAATGAGTTGAAAAAGGTGAAGGCATAATTGATGATTTGTGCATATGGTCTAGATGTGAGGTCTAATATCAGCACAAAAAAACCAAGGATCCAAGTTGTTCCGAGAATAGGGGTTAGAAGGACAATGGTTTTGATAATGCCTCTAACAATTTCTTTTTCATCATGTGTAGTTCCTTCTGTCATAGTAGGTTTTAGGAGCTTGATGATAACCACAATCATTGTGAACATATTCACAAGCACAATCATACCAACTGGAACAACAAAGAAATGGATTGATCCCTGCAGTAGACTTTCATATTTCAACCAACAGGTCTCACTAATATAGTACGAGTCCACAGCACCATTGTTGTAAGTAATGACTGTAACAATGACAATTAGTAAAGGGCAGGCATAACCAAAAGAAAAGCATAACCACAAGTAGACCCTTTTTCTCAGCTGGACAAAATAAAATGTCAGTTGGTGCAGAAGTCCCATACTGAAGCACATCATCCAGAAAAACACAGCCAAAAAGAAAAAATGTTTTAGGACTGTTAGAGCCAAACACCATTGCGTCTGCTCTTTACGGACACTAGCTAGAAAACAACAATGTGCTATCAACAAAGAAAGAATAATATTCACCAAGACAGTGTGTTTAAAGTGGGATATGTTTGATTTAACTACATTATTCCACACTACCAACTCAATCAATAAACACAGAGCAAGTGAACTAATTGAAAATGCTAAACCAATGTAAGTTAACTCCTCCATAAATAGTAACTTCACAGGGTCTTTAGACATCAAAATGGTAAATGCACTTAAGTGTTTACATGTACAGAGATTCAAGCCATAATCCCATGTACATGAGTTGTTAGACCACTGTTTTATATCGGTATCAAAATACACACACATGATCTCATGGTTTCGAAGTCTGTTGACTTCCCAGTTTATCGAAATCGATTTTTTGTTTGTATTCGCAGCAACAACTGAGAATATAAGTCCAGTTGAATTCCAGGTTTCGTTTAATGGTAACAACTGATCCAAATTCTTAATTACAGTCTGAAATGAGATGTTGGAACTGCTGTGTTTGATCCTGATGTTCTGTTCAATCATGCATGGTTGGTCTGCTTGTGCAGAAGAGTTGTACAAAAGAGTTGCTATTATTTTGACATTATTTTCTTGACAGTTGAATTGTTCAGATGTGACATTTGTTTGTTGTAGAATGTTTTCTAACGACAACAAATACTTAACAGCCAAACTTGTATTTTTCCATGTATCTAATAAACTGTCATTCAAAAGATTGCTTGAAGATGTCAAAATGTTCTGAAATTCACAAAAGACAATATTAACATTGTTTAGAGATTTAAAGTTTTCCTATTTATGTTTTGGCTTAAAATGCAAAAGCATGCCAGTACTTACAGGTAGTACTGATTCATTCCATAAAATATTCTGTTTACGAGAGGCATATTGCATATGGTGCATAACATCCACAGATGTATCAATACTTGCAAATGCATTAATACTGGAAAATGACTGTACTTTTCCAGTGGACTTCTTTAAATCACTGAACACATTAAATGCTTCCAAAGTAATACTCCCAATTCCTCTACTGATGTCCTGTAATTCATTGTCGAAGACAAAAGCATACATACTTAGACAGGACTCGATATCATATTGCGATTGGCTTTTACAAGGTAAAAGATTTGTTACCCTCTAAACAAAGACCTTAAAAAAGTCCTCATACCTTTGCGTTGTTCCAAAGGTCATACAGTTCTTGATCAACACATTCAGAGATTTCTGCATTATATGTTCCATTTTTAAAGCACTCTCTTTTCCTCATATTAAAACCAGAGTGTGGACATAACAGTTGGGCAAAAAAATTAGCTTTTGCATCTGGCCAGATGTTATCACCTGGGCAAAACATATCACCTTTTTCTAAATAAAATAATGAATCAATAAATAATTAGTTTAAAAAATAAACAAATATTTATAATAAAAGTGGCAACTCTTAAATGCAAATGAGTTTGCATTTAAACAAACTCATTTGCATTTATGTTGACAGATGTTTTATATATATGTATATAAAAAAAACTTACTAATGATTTCAATAGTTCGATTAGTTTTAGCTGTCTGATTTTTTCTATTTTTAAATTCACAAGTAGCATTAGTCGTCTCAGCACTACAACTGATATTTTTCTCAAAGATGAAGGCAATTTTATCATTTTTGTCTGTGATTTAAAACAAAGTAAATGAATAATTAATTGTAATGGACATTGTTTTTACAAAACAGTAAACTAAATATATTGTGTTTGCATGTACAAACCCATCTGCACAACAAGTGTGAAAAAGAAAACATTATACTTACATACAGTGGTATAGGGTGTCACGGTAAAACTGTAGATTTCTGAACTATTTTGAATGATACATAAAATTTTTATGTATATGTTTGTATCATTTACATTACAATGTGGAAACTGGGGTTCACTGGTGATAAAAATTTCAGGCAAAAGGGCAATGTCCAAATCGATGCTGGCTCTGTGTGTTATGGAATTCAATCCACTGTAAATGTAGTCACAATTAAATGTGCCTGTTAAATACAATAAAAGTACTTTCACAGTTAATACATTAATAAAACAATTTTATACATAGTTGTCATTCATTTAATTTTCTTTCAAGTTATTTTACCTTTCCAGAATTCAGAAGTATTACTAATTGCAACAGAGCTTTTCTTTGAAATTTGATATACTGTAGACTCACTGCCATTAGTGACTTCTCGTTTTTTAACACCATTTTGAATGAACCACATGGCATTTCCCAATGTTAAATTCGACATACATGTTACATTGGCCTGAGCTGAATAATTAATTATGTCTTGTGGATTTATTGAAATTTTTATAAGTCCTGTAAAATATAGAAATACAATTAAAGTAAATGAAATAATTTGCTGTGAGAACACATATTGTAGTAGTAATACTACTACTACTACTACTAATAATAATAATAATAAGTACATCACTATTGTGCATATATTTTTCTTAACATTAATGCACATAGTCATGGAACAAGATAATTTAATCAATCATTTTTTTAATTAAACAATATATTTGCCAACTTATATATTATGCTAAAATTATAGGAAAGAAAGTTAAACTATTTCAGACCTTGTGTACATAACAGTGAATCCTTCCGGAAGTCTTCCTCAATGTTTATTTGGTACAAATTACCACATCACACCATATCATAAAAAGTACATTGTCCATAGCCAAATATTATAATTGTAGAGTGTTCATTTGGGAATGTTTTTTGGAATGGGGTTCGGTGCTGTGATATAAATGATGAAACACTTCTGCCCCCCAAGTTTTGAAACACTAATCCTGAGTGGACACTAACTCATTAATTTAGTATTAAAGGCACTGCACCAGTGTGCAAAGCAGTTTTTGTTATGACATGAGTTGTTACCATTTAAAGTTACCTGTAGTAACAAGGTTGAATGTGGCATTCATCAGTGAACTTAGATTATTTGTCTTCATTTCAAGCATAGTCACATTGATTGTGTCATCAAACTGAACCACAAAGTCTCCGATGATACTACCCTGTCTTTTTTTAATAGAAGTAAAGACAAAATAGGTTTAGTGGGGCTTAATTAAACATTTAGGAAAAAACACATTTAACTAAATATTTAGGAGAAAACAGAAGATTTTTTAATACCTGAGTGCAGTGACGTTTAGTGAGTTAAACCACATTATAGTGCTGTAAATCCGTTTCATCTAGGAACAAACAGAGGTTGCATCTTAGCCTAGTGTACTGTATATTCTAAATGAATCCAACAACTGATAAAAATTACCTAATTTTCCCAAACATCAGATTTGCTTGGGCAACCTCAGCAAGTATGTGTAATACTAGAAAACTACAGGTTATAAAATAATGTAAGAATAATAAACTATTTTTAAATATGTAAGTTACCTTTTTGATTTTGCATTAAGCATGATACAATTACAGCTACGAGACTGTACTGTCTCATCACACCACAATTGTTTAAGTTTGTTTTGTAAAACTTGACAACCCCAAAGACAAAAAAACTATGCAGTTCTGAAACTGTATTTTTTCTTGTATTTCTTTAAATGTTATTGGGGAATGTCTATAAGCAAATTTTAGTTGTTGTTTAGTAGTCAAAAGTTGCAGAACACACTTTTGTTTATTTATATTTATACATATTACATTCATATATTTTTTATTAAGATTTTTTTTTTTTTATAATATAATAAAATAATACATTTTATTAATACAAATTAAAGGGTGTCCTGACTTAAGATTTTGACTTACTTTGTAATTTTTAATTTTTATTAGCAATTGAACTAAGCCTAAATAATGCATTCTGGATAGGGGTCCATCACAGAACATCTTAAACACTCATTTTTAAGTTGCAAATATGTAAGTAATAAGTACTTCAGAGAAAACCCACACTGATGGAGTTTTCTTTGCCGAATCTACCCAGCCAGTTGTGAAAGCAAGAATACAGGGATGCATTTAAACAGCATTAATGTTGAATTTTTAATGATTTAATGTTTCACAGTAAAGGAGTTGTTCCACCCTGTTGGGTACTTTCTATTACTAATTACTAATATTCTATTATAACTGTTGTAAATGGTAAATAATTAATTGTGTGAACTTGTGCAGCACAAAAACCAACACATTAGTCTTTTATACTAAATATTTGGATTCAATATTTTTACAATCCTTTATTTAGGTTCAGATTACTAATATTGTGTGTTTCTTATGTCAAGAGCACCAAGGCCAAGGGTTAAGTCATTTGCTTTAGTTAATGTCTTTTAAGACTCTCAGTCAGCTTGGGTTTCCTGCAGGTACTCCCACAGTTCTTTTTCCTCCTTCCTAAAACATTCATTAAGTGAGTGAGTAAAGAGGTTTTGGAGGTGGTGTGTAATAGGTCGACATCCAGGATGTATTCTGCACCAAATGTTTCAAAGAAATATTCAGGAGAATTGAATATAAGGAGGAAACAGTAGGAAAAAGTACATCAAAGTACAATGTAGGAATCAAAGTACAATGTTTACAGTCATAACTGTAAAGTGCTTTGGATAAAAGCATCTGCTAAATGCAGAAAATGTAAAGGGTTGCTATGCCAAATTGACTGTTTATTTTGAATGGGAAAAACTCACTAGTCCAAGTAATATCTACACTCACCTTTGAGTAAAAAAAAATAATTAAACAAATCTATTTACAGATGATGGAGGCCACTGTGCTCATTGGGACCTTCAATGTGGCAGATAATTTTCTGTTCCCTTGCCCCGATACAATCCTGCCTCAGAGGTCTACAGACAATTCCTTGGACTTGGTTTAGTTTGTGCTCTGACATGTACTGTCAATTATAAGACCTTATATAGACAGTTGTGTGCCTTTCCAAATCATGTCCGATCAAAAGGGATTTATCAACTGAAGGATGATCAGTGGAAGCAGGATGCACCTGAGCTCAATTTTGTGTGTCATGGAAAATGCTGTGAATACTTATATACAAGTGATTTTTTCACTTTGTCATTATGGGGTATTGTGTATAGAATTTGGAGGGGAAATAAAATCAAACAAATCAAAATGTGTAAAAAGTGAACCGCTGTGAATACTTGTGGAATGCACTGTGAAAGTTAATAAATGGCATCCCCATCGACGCAAACCAAAGCACTTCAGAAACTGTTTTTTTTGTATTGCTTATAGTACGATATTGTTGCCAAATTTGTTGATGCTGCCCATATTTATAAAATTACAAACATTAAACAAATTACAATTATTACAAGAATACTTTACAAATGTTGTTTTCCTTTCTTGTCTTGTAGTACATACCTCAACAATAAAATCAGCAGATGTAAGCTCCTCAAAACGTTTGCCTTTATAAAATAATGAATTAATGGTGAACAATCCATTAACAGTCACTGATGAAAAAAGATTGAATTAAAATTTTAATATATTTATGCATGAATGAAATATAGAATATTTCTATTCAGTATATGCTATATAATTTGAGGCTTAAAGTTTGCATACATTTGATTGACCTTTACTCAAGACTTTGCAAGAAAAAGTGCCCTGCTCCTCTATTTTGTCCATTTGATCAGGAACAAACTTCAGTCCATTTTTGGTGCTAATTTTGGACCTGTTTGCACATTCCCTTGTCATTTACTAATCAAATAATCCTTATGTAAAGGAGAAGCCACCAGCTATGGTCTATTAAAATTACTAACATAATAACTAATAACTTAGAAAGCCATGCCACACAATTTCTACACCACTAAATGATTAAACCCATGTATTTAAAGAAAAAAGGTATGCTTCTTCCTCAAGTGTAAGAAAACTTTACAGTATTTACTGTAATACTGTATACTACAACAAAATCATGAAAATCATGTTCTGACAAATGTTTACCTCTTTTTTTAGGAATACACAAATCATAGGTATGCAAACTGGTAATTGTGCAATCTTTTTTTGTGCAACAGTGGGGATCATTAGTACACACTTTGTCACTCCAGGTGTAGTTGTCTTCACACTTGCAGTGCATGCTCTTACACTCTAGTTTTTATTGGATATAAAATGAACAGAAATTACCATTGTGTAAGAAGAAATTACAAACTATATAACTCGACCATTGCTGTTTGGTTAAAATTTTGCACTTTTTTAAAATATTTTGATTGTCCATCTGTCTTTAAAAAAAGAATATCAACATGACCAATGAAAAGATCAATCAAAGAGTATCTTTAGAAATTTAGAAAAAATAAAAACTTTTTTTTCAGAATGGGCCTGTATAGAGAATTGGCTCTACATTTTGCACTTCTAAATGTGGGGTTGAGTCAAAAAAACTTATATAGTTTACGATAATTCAATATAAACAATTTATAAAGGAATTGTTTACCTGCTGTTTTAGTTATAGTAGTTACTACTGCATTGTGAACATTTACTACTTGGTGCTTGCCAAGCAGATCAGTAAGATTACTTAGTGCTGATTCCTCAATTTGAAGCTCAACATGGTAAACTAATGTTGAATTGTCTAGTAGAGAAATCATACAAAACAATGTAAGGGTATATACTTATTGCAGCTATAAAAGAATATGAATTTTACTATGATACAAACAAAAATAAGAGATAAGAAATATTTACCTGCAGATGAAGCCTACAAGTTAAAAAAAAATCACATTAGCTATGGTGCAACATTTTGTACAAAACACACTCTCTCTGCTTAAACCCTGCTTAATTAAAAACCTTGCCGAATGAATTCTAGGTATTAAAGAAGCGCATATTCATCCAGCATGCGAATTGTTACGAATATTGTTCCTAATACCTACTTTGAATCATAAAAAACATTTCCTCTCTGTCGTTTTAATAATAATAATGACCCAGCGTTTGAAGCCAGTAGGGGTACAGTGTGGTGGGCCCCAATTCACCTGGCCCCTGGTAGTTACACCACTGAGATGACAAAATCCTTTTGTATATAAAGGCCGAATCTTAGCAGTAGCATAATTTATTGCTATGCCACATAACTGGCATTCAATTGTTTTGGTGTTTTATTCTCAAATATACACTAGTTCAATACTTGCGAGTTTATTAAGATGTTTATATAAAACATTGAGCTTTACAGAACAAAAATCTGACCTACAAATCCAAAACAAACAAACAGTTTTGGGGCTTTGACTTCAAGATAAAAGTCGAAGTAAAGTACTTTGCTTCGACTTTTATCTTGAAGTCAAAGCAAAGTTTACTTTACTTTAAAGATTTAAAGTTGAAACAAAATACTTCGAGATATAAAGTTGAAGTTAAATACCTTACTTTGAGATTTACCGTCGTAATAAAATGGCCATTAAAATCTTCTCATATTAAAACGAGAGCTGTTCATGATTTGGTCAAGTTCTACTTCATAGTATATGTTTAGCATATTAAGAAATCCCAGATCTCCTCTCACATAAACACCAGTGTGTTTTTAGTATAAAGACACTGAAGAGGCTTTGTACTAAACTGTTCATTCAGAAGAACGTGCAGCACTGGTGAGTTCTTTGTCTGCGTCAGTACTACAACCGACACCAATACATCATCAAAATAATCTTGTTAATGTTATAACAATAACAATAACAATAATAATAATTGTCCTGCTGGGTACCACATTCACTTTACAATAAGATGGTCCTGTTTTGGTTCCCAGGTGGTCCGGGTCATTTCTGTACGCAGTTTGGGATGTTCTCCTTGTACATGCTCATGCTGTTTTCAAAACAGGACCTACTTGCTTTAAGGAGACTGCAGTAGCCACCAAGACAAATTATAATTAATAAGATTTTATTTGTGTCGGTTGTAGTACTGACACTGACTGTTAATTACACTGTCTAACAGTTAATTACAACTTTAATCTTGAAGTAAATTACTTTACTTTAATCTGAAAGTAAAAGCATAAAAATCTTGTGGCCCCAATACATATTTATACAAAACTAAATAACAATTAATAAAAAGTTGAACTAACCTTTAGAAACGTGAGTATAATGAAAATCAACCAGTAAGTGGGTTTCATTTTAAGGCTAGAGCCCAGAGACTGTCTGAAGCAAAATAATCAATGTAAAAGTAAACCCTGCAAGACAAAAAACACAAACAACTTAAACAATGTGGTCAGTTTCCATTTAATAACAAATATGAAATTTAGCATAATTAAAGAATTCTTACCTTTGTTCAAGAATATGTCTTGCACTAAAATGGAATTGTTTTATATTCCAAAAAGCAGCTAATGTAGTATATAGTAAAAAATAAATTATGATTATTTTCCCCACAGATTTGCTAAGCACCTGTTAGGTGTTCCGTTGTTGAGCTCAGTGTATATGTACTTTGTAGTAAGATGTGCTTGGCCGTGAAAAAACCTAATGTGTTTCACGAATGGTATTTTTATATGATCCTATCAGCTGAAACATACATGCAACAAACTTTACATTATACGTCATAAAATAATCAGGTCCTGTCTGCTTATAACAGGAACTTAATACTGTACAACGTTTGCAATGCAAATAAACCCGCAAAACTCCAGCAGCTTTAATTTAACAATATTTCTTTATGCATCTATTTTATTCAAAAGGAAAAAATCCTTTTCACAAACTTTACAAGCAAGGACCAACAGTTTTGTTTAAATTTTCAGTGTTCAGCACGCACTTTATATCTAAACTGATGTAAAATAATGAGAAAGTACGTTGAGCATTGAAGGTTAAAGGCCTTGCACAGGAGCCTGACAGTGGTAACTTTGACAGTGGTGATGCTTGAACAAGCAACCTTTTGATTATTTGCCCAGTACCTTAACCACTAAACACTGGTCAGTTGTTTATGGCACAATATGATTTGCAGCCTCCACTCTTTTACAGTGGAGGGTAAACAACTGAGGTTTATTTATTCAATATGGATACTGGTGGGATCCAGGGTATAATTCCCCAGTTGTGCTACTGGCCGGGTTGGCATGCACACAGACATGATTGAAGATGTCTGGAAGATCTACAATGATTTGGCCCTCTGTCTCGACTAAACTTAGACACACACACACAGAACATGCAAACTCTTTTTGAATCATAAACACCCAACCTGGGAAGTGAACCCAGGACCTTCCTGCTGTGAGGCGACCACACCACCCCAGTTTGCAAGTCAAAAAAAAAAACTCCAGAGCTAGCAAAAAAAAAAAAAAAAAAAGAGACTGAGAGTGAGAGCCTTAAAGACTCAGACTAACTGCCACCTCCAAAGGACTAGTCCCACATCCCTGTCTGACACTCCCACATTTACCATTTACAATCTATGCACATATGCACCTTACATTTTATTATTACTTTTTTTATTTTAACTATTTGAAGACACACTCACCATACATTTTGTTTTACTACTCATGTTGCTGCCTTATTTTTTACTTTTATTCCTAAGTTTATATAATATACCTTTAATATACTTTTTAATATACCTATCGTACGTATGTTTTTAATATGTACTTTTTTATATATCTTGTTGTATGTTGACACCTGCGCCAAAATAAATTCTTGTTACTTCTGATACTTGGCGAAATTAAAGATACTGAATCGCTCAATTAAGGGTTAAGGGTCTTTCACAAAGGCCCAAAAATTACAACATTTTACAACAATTACAATTTTTAACTGATTTGTAACATTTTATTGGATTCAATTCTATGAAAATTATTTTTGTTGCACGCATGAAATCTCATTTACAAATACAAATAAGTGAATAAATGACCTTATTTACACACACAAATGAAGTGTCTTGTTAATGACAGTAACTTTGAATATCATGGTGTAAAAAAAGATAACAGCTCCAGCATGTAAAATATTTGCATAGGTTTTTTTCCCATTTTTTGTCTAGTTGTGTCCTCATTACAGATATATATGGAAGCCCATTCCCGCCACTAACAATGAAAAGAAAGAAAATCCAGCATGTTTTTTCTCATTGTTAAGTAAATTCTAATCTCATTATTTTGAAATAAGAAATCATTGGTTTAAGATGATATATCCATCAAAATAAGTCATTATTTTGAGATACCAAGTTGTTTTGGGGTAATAATAGATTGCACCTTTGTCTCATGTGCTTCTGCTTCTGTACAAAAAGATCCGATAATTGAGGTTTTCACAAATTGTGAAATTCTGGTGCTTTTAGAGGAATCATACAATAAGCCTTAGAGACCAGACCTTGGAGAGGAAGCTATAATATTTGTAATGTGTTGCAGGCCTGAAATGTACAAATGGAAATATATATTAATAAATGAAATGAAGTTGAGCAGACAACTCTGAAGACTTTTACACACTACTGTAACATGTAACATTATGGGCTTCACTGAGCATATAGGAGCACTTTGTAATTCTGTAATTTCAGATTGAGGCCTGTGGGCAGCATCCTATGATTACTGATGAGGGACTACAGCATTACTTACTATCTCAAAATAACATAGTATCGCAAAGTATAACTTAAAACTGAAAAAAAAAACTTAATTACAAATGACTAACAATTTTTATGATTTTATGTATTTATTTATTTGTTTACAATGATCTGTAAGCTACCTTACATTGACTAACCAGAAAGTGAACCTTTTCTTTTTTTTATTATAAACTCACATGGCTGGCATGAAGGTTGAACAGCTAATCAGAACAACTTGAACAGCTAATCAGAATACTCCTGTTACACATAATTCCACATACAGTATAAACATGTAAACACTAATGGCTGTTCACACTGAGGTTTCCTGTTCTAAAAATCTTTGACTTAACGGTAGAAAAGTTGTTCTTTCTTCTTCTGAACTTGCGTTTTTCTCTGGCTTGGCATAACCATTTATTTGTTCATGATGGGTAGTAATTTGCTGCAAAAATAGCCAAATTATGCATTCGGTGATTACAGTATAAACAAATCAAGCGTGTGTTACATCACAAGTAGGAATTTACTAATATTACCTGAGTGTCTGAAGTGGGATTACAGTACCCCATGGGGGTTAGTAGCATTTTAAGGACTGATTGCATTTTTTCCACGAGGGGATAAACAGTGCCAGCCTTTAAGCTGTCTTTTTTCGTTGGACCTGATTGGGAAAACAGACATGATCTATACAATGGCTAGACAATATCAAATAAAATATATTCATTTGTTAATAAATCATAGTTTTGAGCCCAATACAGGTTCTCCCACCTGTAATTAGACTGACGACGAGTCCAACGAGAACTACGAGGGAGGAGTTGAAGGCACTGTACCACATGTATGAAAGAGAATAGAAACCTTGCAGCCCAACAGGTTTACTGTAGGAAAATTGAGTAAGAGAGTTGAAAACAGGCAGAAAATACTAACAATAATGGTAAAACTACAACTCGACAGAAATGGAAATAAAATAATAAATTAAAAGACTATATTCATATTATCTAATATTGCTAATTTAGTGCTGTTTGCTGTTGCTACAAGTTGAAATGTTGAAAAAGGTTAAAGACAAAGAGTACTTTATTGGTCAAACTAATGTGATTTCTTTACCCAAACTACTGAAAGATGTCATACATTTTAACTTCATGAGGAGCATAAACAGTTTTTGTGCTGATCCAACTCTCTGACCCTCTTCCATGTTCCAATTTGTGCATGTAATTTTCTTTTATTAAACTGATTTTTAGAAATGAATGTTACCTTGGTTCTTCAGTAATTGAAGAGAATGTAAGGGAAGCCATACTTCTATTTTCTCCGGTTACTGAATCAGTTAAGTTTGATGGATGTATGGTACTTGACATCTGTGCCACAAATCCACCAATGCCAACCCAGAACGCCATGACCAGACCAGCAGCCAGCCCTGTCACAGCACCCTGCAAGAGGGAGGTCAACCAAAAACCTTAGCTCTCTGTCTCTGCTCAGTGTTTATTGAAAATATCTTTACTACAAATACTTACTGTGCTATTGGCCCAACGGAAAAATATCCCAAGACAGAAGAGACCCAGCAAGGGACCTCCTACCATCCCAAAAATACTTAGAGCAGCCTTTAAATGAGAAATGTGTTTTTATTTAGACTATTTAGTTTATTTAGAGGAGAAACACAGTAGTGACCATAGAACAACTAGCTTACCTGCAAAACAGAACTGTTCAACATATGAATGGCATACGCCATAACAAGGCAGACCAGGCCATATGAAAAAGCTACATAAAGAAAAAGAGTATATGTTTACATGCATACTGGATAACCTGAATGTTTTATAATTAATTATTATTTCTTACCAAGAGCTTTTGAGAGTAATGTGGCTCTAGCGTCTGTCATAGTGGTATAATATGGCTTGATTAAATCCTCCATTGTTACTGTGGCCAGTGAATTGAAAGCTGATGATATTGTGCTTTGAGGTACAGAATAACATACAATTATTGATACAGATACAAATTAAGCTCGACATGATTTAAAACTGCACCCGTTGAAGAGCTGGGGTAGGCTCTAGCACCCCTCCCCGAGCCTAATTAGGATAAGGGGTTAAAGAAAATGAACTGAACTGATTTAAAATGTAATTCTT
This sequence comes from Microcambeva bendego, assembly GCA_034509265.1. Classification (NCBI taxonomy): domain Eukaryota; kingdom Metazoa; phylum Chordata; class Actinopteri; order Siluriformes; family Trichomycteridae; genus Microcambeva; species Microcambeva bendego. The sequence goes on from JAYDZG010000011.1 coordinate 14,060,699, forward strand.
TAATTCTATGCAAGAATTTAATACATTATTTTATATTTTTGTTCAAACATTAATTAGAAGCCAATATCAGTGGCCAATTTTTAGGAACTGGCTAAACTAATAATTTAAAAATAAAAGGAAATGTGGTATCTGTTACTCATGCCATATAAAATGGTTTATTTTACCATGATACATTAATTTCTACAGGTAAACAGTAAATGTGCATTAAAAACTGGCAAATGTTTGTTTCTTGTATGCTTGTATGCTTACATTTATGCACAGGATTCTAGTTTTGATAAAGACCGACACTAAAATAACACACAAATATGAATAAAACATTATTTACCTATAACTCTAATTAGAATTAAAGATTAAGTGAAAGTATGCCTTTTTTAATGTATAAACTAACATCCTTTTAGGCACACTTTGAGAACAAATGGAAGGTTATGCAAAAAAGATACTTCATTATACTGTTCATGTATATGTGCCTATAATAAATAGAAATATCTCATTTGAGATTATCTTGTGAGGCATCAGTTAATATTTCAGCAGCTACAAAGTACCACGCAACTCGGTCACTGAGGTCAATGCAAAATATGCAAATCTGGTTCTGAACCAACAGTGTTAGCATTCAGTTTGGCTGTATGGTGTGTATGTTTTACAGCTTTTGAATGCAATAGTTTGTCCTTACCTGAGAGATGCACTAAATAAACATGCAACAAATAATCCAGGAAGTCCAGGAAGATCCTGCATCATGTCCATGACAAAGTACAGCACCATCTAATGTGAAACACCAGGTGCAGAAAAGGTAAACAGTAAGATAAATCTTACTAAAGAAACTAAAGAAAAGTTTTAGAATACATTCCATAATTGGAGAATCATTTCATATTCTTTTAGCTTAAAATGTAACGAATAATTTACGGCGCAGCTGTGGCCTGGTGGTATCAGCTCTAACTGTTCCCCGGCGCTGTAAGTCGGGCTGCCCACCGGTCCGGGTACGTGTGCTGACTGCCCCTAGTGTTCACTAGTGTGTATATGTACTGCACGGAATGGATTAAAATGTGTAGCACAAATTCCACCATGTCTAAAGCCCAGTGGTGAAAAAGACCGAGTTCTAAATTCTAAATTATTTTGTACGCTGTGTGGTGTAATTTTCACAGGGTTGGCGGGCATCAAATTCAAGACCAGACAGAACATAAGACTGCTATAAAACTAGGCACCAGTTTTTAATAGTCTATGGTGATGACACTCTTTAATAAAGAGCAGCCAAATTTAATTTGCTGTGGTCCAAAGTTATTGCTGGATCTGATAGAAATGTGTCACAATACACAGTGCAGTACAGCTTGGTGTGTATGGAACAGGAACATATGGACCAACACAATAGTAGGAAGGTGGTCATAATGTTATGCCTGATCGTGTTACTGTATATAGCATGCATATTAAAGCATTAAATTGGTGCAAGCTGTTATTTTTGAAAAATGTCAGTTAAATTAAGCATATTTTCTGTGAGTTTAGTAGGTTCCTATATATTACATATATAGTTCAAATATTGAAATATTTGATGTTCAATGTTACAATGTTTTTTTGTTACAATTTTAGATCTGCTGACCTGATCTTTAGAGTAGACTCTGTGTTTTTGTAAAGGGTTGTTATGACCATAACATGCAAACATTACAAGTCCCATCAGGCAGCTTAGAGCCAAAGCGACCTGAAGACAGGGAAACACCATGTAGCATGACCTACACACACAATGTAAAGCCCATTAGAGCAAGATTTAAAAAGAACCTAGGCTAAACATCAGTTTTTAAAGGAAAATCCACTGTAAAAAAATAATAATTAAAGTTACTTACATCACAGCATCTTTTTCTGTACGAGAACTAAGATACCTCTGCACTTGTGCTTGGTTAACCCCATACAAAGAAAGCATCAGAAAAACACCACCAAATGCCAAAGTCCAGAAGGTGTGTCTCGCCGTAGGGTCTGGATTTAAGCTAACAGAGAAAAATAATAATGAAACATTCACAAAACCCGAAGCAGAACACTGGTTGATATAATTAAATTGTATGCCCAAATATAACACATACACATACATTTGGTTTAATTAATATGTATCCATTCCTATTTATTCATTGGCTGATGAATTTAAATATGCTGATGTTTAAATAATTGACTAATCTTTTTTCTTGCTTTTTATCCCCATTCATCATACTTGCTATCTAGGTCTATCATGAAGAAATAGTATAAACTAGCTAATGCTTTATCAAAGTAAATTTAGTAATGTTTGCATTTTTCATGTTGTCCCAACTTTTCCTGGGTGCACAAAAATATTTTAAATACATATTACAACACATAAAAAACATACAGTTTTCCTAAAAAGTTACTCAAGATGGGATAGCTTACAAAACAAAAACAATTTCTCACTCTATGCCCGAGATGCGACCTCCCTCTGTCACTTTTCTCCAAACCTCAGAGGGACCTCCAGCCTTCTGCACACCCACTATGATGACTGCAAGCTGACCTGCAAACATCACCACTGTCTGAAACACGTCAGTCCAGATAACTGCCTTCAGGCCTCCCTGAAAAGAGGCAAAAAGTAGTCATAAAAAGCATTCAAGAAAATAACAAATGTTTAAAGTAACAAAAAGTTAGCTTACCAGTGCAGTGTATACTGTACACACAAGTCCTGTGGCTAATACTGCTCCCCATAGGTGAAAACCAGTAACTAAATGTAAAATAAGAAAAGCAAGTTAAGAGATCAACTTATCATCATAATCTAAGCTTTTAAAAAATGCAATAAATGTATTTTGGGCATTCTGTCATTGTCAGGCAGTCCATTCAGTGTGCCAAGTGTCACATGTATTTTTAAACTAAATTACTGGCCTAAAATCCAGTCAGTTTGAGTTCTTGAAATCTGGGAATAGCCACACTACGAATTTAGTTATAGAGCTTCACTGCCTCGCCAAATAAGGTCACCACCCGGATTTAACTAAGCAAATAGGTAAGAGCTTATTATGCAGATTATGTTTTAGTTTAAAGGAAGTAATTTACTTACTGATGCATTCTTTTCAGTATGTGCCTTTAGCATGGTTGTTTAACAAATGAGAAGCTACTCATTGCATTATTAATGTGACATGACAGTGTGGAAACATCATCTTAGAAGAAGAAACGTGGTCAAAAAGAAATTATCATGATCATCGATCATGTACATGTGAAATCAAATCGTAGAAAAACCACAGTGGAACTCAGGGATCTGTTTAATAGTTAAAGTAAGAGAATTTCCACTTGAACAATATAAAGGGAACTCAAGGGGTTGGGAAATAAACAGTTGTGTAGCCTTAGGAAAACCACAGCAAAACAGATTCAACTTGCTAAGGAGTATAAAGATTGGACTGTGGTGCAATAGAAGAAAATCCTGAGTTCTGATGCGTCCAGATTTACCCTGTTACAGAGTGATGGGTGCATCAAGGTAAGAAGAGAGGCGGCTCATGTGATGTTGCTTAAGAGATTAATTCTTATTAATGCCCTACCTACAAGCTTGTGGGGGCAGTGCCATGAAGTGGGGTTGCTGCAGTTGGTCAGGTCTAGGTTCAGCAATGTTATGTGCTAAAAGAATGAGGTCAGCTGACTATCTGAATATACCGGGTTATTCAATCCATGGATTTTTCTTCCATGGCACAAGCATATTCCAAGATGACAATGCCCGGATTCATCAGGCTAAAATTGTGAAAGAGCATGAGACAGGATTTTTACACATGGACTGGCCAGCACCTGAACCCTATTGAGAATCATATTAGGATGTGCTCGAGAAGGCTTTGCAGAGGTCCAAATATCCCATTATCAAATGGGGGAAACCCTGGACAAAAATAAATGTTGTTAGCGTGCAGAACCTTGTGGAAATGATTCCACAGCGTATGAATGCTGTAATCAAAGCTAAATGCAGTCCAATTAAATATTAGGGTGCAACGTTTTTTTTGGCCAGGCAGTGTATGTCGATTGTGTAAATATATATCTTTTAAATCAAATAAAAAATGTTTACAACGGAACTGTAATGTAAATGTCAAGTTCAATACTTAAATGTTTAAGTTCAGTTTGGTCAGTCAAAGGAGTGTTGTAATATAATGTTTATGGTATATGAACAAAAAAATAATAAGAGTCTATTTGAAATAAAAAGAAGACACAAATCCCTAATACAAAGTCAGATAATACATTGACTTGACTGAAATGAAAACATGCAGCCACTGCAGCCTGTTGTGGACAAGCTATCTGGTTGAGAATTTTAAATGGGAAGCAAAATGATGTTGTATTTTGTTTTTCTATATTTGTTGCATTTCATAACTAATTTAAAGAGCTTCACCTGCATTTAGGGCAAGAGCTGGAGTATATACACCAACACCCATGTAAATGACCTGTGTGTACAACAACAATTAACAAAGATGTAAAGTTAAAAGAAGATTTGTTGTACTATGATAAAGATTTGTGTTAAATCATTTACCATATATAGGTATTTTATATCATTTATAGATTAATACTCACCATCTGAAAAATGAAGGTGACCGTTCCACATATTCGGACCACTTTAGAGAAGCGCAGCTCTAAATACTGAGATGAGAGACAAATGAAAAGGAATAGTTGTTTAACACTGGTGATGCATCCGTCTACACAAAACCTATAATTCTGTAATATACTTCATGTCCAAATCTATGTGAATACTCTCTCCAATTAGAAATTTTACTTTAAAAATGCTGTAAAGTATCAAAAAGTGACTTTTGTACCTGAAACAGACTGGACGCAACAGAAAATGGTTTATAGAAATTGTATTGACAGCTTCACATACCACGAAAATTATCATGTGCAATACTGAATATCATTCAGAGAGGTATAAACTATTAACCAGTAAAAAAATATCTTCTGTATGATTCGTTATACTTTAATAATTTCCTGACATCTGACAAACACAGATTATTAGCCAGACTGCTAATAAGTGCTCACCCAAACGTCCAGTGCCAATTGAAATTTCTAGGCAATGAAGAATAATAAACTGGGGCATTTTTGATTGTTTAGGCTTAAACCCCAGGACTGTACATGTTTGAAAAATTCTGGCACAGGTTTCTGGGCCACACCTGTCGGTCTTCAAATGTTTTGATTTGATACAGCATGTTGATTTTCCCACACACACTCATGGGCATGGCATAATTTGCTCTACTGGTATCAAAAATGTTTCGGTTGCTGGCTCTGTGTCACTGTGTGTCCTCTCCTAAACTTACTTTGACCTCTACAGTATCCTTTTCAAAACTTTAGTCTATTCATTTGCATACTTTCTCTTTTTTCATCTTTTTCTGAATTTTCAGACTTTTCCTCTCCTGATGACATGGTCTCTCCAATAATATTGTATCTCAGACACCTTTCTTGCTCCTCTTGACACTAGACAGGTCCCTGCGAATAGAGCCTCCCCATGGTTCACCCATGACCTTAGGGCCATGGTAGCAAAGGGACAGCCTTACAATTAATCTGTCACTTTTCTCTGACCATGTTTTAAAATATGAACATGCTCTAAATGCTGCCTGATCTTCCTTCTATCATTAACAGTGTGTACTGACACTACTTCCCACAGCAACTACGTAGTGCTTCAGTGGCAGGAAACTCCTTACAGTACCTCACAGACGCTCGATTCTACCATTACTAACTCTCCTCTTGGCCAGATTATTCGTGATCATGATCTAAACTTTTATTGCATTGATGATGACATTCAGGATTTTCTTAGTATAGCTCTAGTGTATAAGTGCACACATTATTGACCTTAAGCAATGGTTCTGCTCAGTGTCCACCTACCTTTGGCCCTGTACTATAACTATATTTGAAAAAAACCTTACAAATTAATAAAGATATCAAAATGGGAACAGTCAGCAGGACTATACCTGGTATGCACTAGTGAGATGCAGTCTGTAGAATACAGGAATAAAGATGTGGGCTGGAATCAGGAGCCCCAAAATGTAAGA
>JAYDZG010000011.1:14101938-14120921 GCA_034509265.1 Microcambeva bendego
ATTTGGATGAGTATACTTCTATTTCAGTCACATTTTCATTACAGTACTTACACTGAGCCTACTCTACCCAACCCCTGCAAATTACACTATATTTATTCCATTTCTAGCAATCAGAAAGAGGTGCTTAAACACATATGAAGTTAAAGTTTACATACATTTAGTGACATCTTTGTCATGACAGTGGTGAAATTTAATGAATGTTAAACTGTCAAGTGATACACTAGGGGAATCATTGATATTTTAACTATATTTCCAAGATATCTCATTACAAGTTTGTGTATTTTTTTCAGCTTTTAACAATAGACAAAGGGAGTCAAAAGTCAGAGCAATTCCACAAATTCCACAAATACCAAGAAGTTACTGCAGCATTTTTATTTTTGAAAACATTTTTTATGGTAATATAAGAAGCAAATTGTTATTAAAAAGCTTATATTGTAGTCCATTCTTGAACATTTTAAAGGTTTGTCACTAGATTACATAATTGGTTACTGATATGTTTACTATTTATTTTCATTTCCACCTCTGAGGTGGAAAATAAAGCAAAAGCAGATTTTAAAACAACCAGAATTAGCACTACAATGTATTAGCTTCATAAATAGCATTAAAAGAGAGGTATTTCATTTACAAAAGAAAATAAATCAGTGAGATTTAACGGTGCCTATCACAACTGATAGGCAAACGCTTATTACAGCTATAATAAAGTTATTATGGCATGATCACAAATGCTGGGTGGCTAGTAAATAAAAAAACTGATCATATAAAGATGTAACTCAAGGGATCTTGAACTTATATTTACAAGCTAATGTACAGTGCAGTCACTTTATTGACTGCACAGGTAGTGCACAATTAATATTCACTATTTAGTAGACTTATGTGATGAACACAGATCCAAAATATAAATATATTTTGCTGTTATAGAAATGAAGATGGTATGGCACAGGGCAGCATAGATTCATCCAGGCTTAAAAACTACTTAATTTTTGTATGAGATACCTATAATTAAATTCTGAGTACATTTCAAACTACAATCTATTCTCATCCGGGCTTAATACCTACTTCAAATGTATTTCTGTATGATATACTTTATATTATTCAATTCTTAGTCAATTTCAAACTACTATCTGTTCTCAATGTATGTAATCCAGGTATCAAAACCCATTTATTACCCATGCATATTCAATAGAAATTACATTAAAGTTAGAGTTCCTTAGTACTCCACCCTACTGCAAAGCAAGTTAGCACATGTGTTTATCTGACTAAGTCAAGTCCTGTGTGCAGATTTCCTTGTGTTTTTTTTTTTTCAGACGACCTTGAGCATGTAGATTTAATCCAGTAATCATAAACGTTCAAGTTAATATATTCGCAGTCGTTGCTCAAAATGTCCAAATGTGCAAATGATGTACTGCTGTAGGTCTTTACGTGATGTTTTAGCAGAGTTCACAGCAAGTCGCTGAGTTGTTGCATTGTTGCAGTTTTTCATCTTTCAAGACTTTCCTGGCATAACCCACCTGAATAAACCAGCACTCACTTACCAGCTAATCCATCCTGAAAACCAGCACTGCCCAGATCACAGATTAGTAACCAGCAATAGATTAGTATTTGACAGCGGAACCATTTTGAATTTCATTTTATTTCAGTTTGGAACTTTTAAATACGTAAATAAATCAAGTTACAACAACTGTATCTTTTCTTTCCTAAAATAACAAAAACTCGCCCTCCCAACAACAATGACAGCTGAGGTGAATAAACGTTTACCTGTGGTCGGAGAGGGTTCTCCACAAGACTCGAGCTTGATTTGTTCTGAACACTCACATTACTGCTGTTGTTCTGATAAGTCACCGAAGGTCGCAGCCTGTTTAGTCTCTTCATTAACAACATATCAGCCGCCATCATTTTCTCTTTCAGCCTGTAGTTTCCAAAATAACAACAAACCGACTTCAGTTCCTACCAGTGCATGCCAAGTTTTCGTTACTGCTTCGACTCCATGCCGTTTGTTTACCTACCTCAGACTTTAAGAGGTTTCAGCTGCGAATGAAGTTAGAAGTGTTGAAGTGGACTCTTCCACTGCAACCTCGTTGTCATTGCTTGAAATAAAGAATGACAAGCTAGTCTCACCAAACCAAGAGCTGCTTAACACAGCCATTCAACACGACATTAATCTGAGAGGTGTTGGCAACACAAGAGGCGGGGGAACTAAAACAGCACCGTCCAGTCCACACAGGAGCTGCTGTTTCCGCCACCTAGCGGCGAGTCCAGTCATCTGCATAATACGGCACAAACTCGTGGAAACTTATTTTATTTACAATTAGTATGACAATTCTCAATAATAATCGCTTTAATAATAAAATAGTCAAATGTAACTGAATATAATGATTAAATGTGATTTATTTAAAATAATTATATTTCAAGTAATAGGCACTGAAATACACTTAATTGCCCTAAAAGATCCCTCTACTGTAAACTTGTGTTACTCAAATCACTGAATTGCAGTCTCCTGCAAAAGTATTGGAACTATGATGCCAAATCCCATATTTTAGCAATAGACCAAAATATTTGGGACATTAAATGATGCATAAATGATGCGTAAAAGATCAATATTTCAGCTTACACTTGTTACACAGTTCAGACAATAGCACATTTCGTCTGAACCCACTCAACAGTATTATATGCTCGTATGTTTTGGAACATGAGCAGATCCTTTAATTTTCGAAACTTTAGCCTTTCCATCACATTGGTAAATTTGGAATTTCTGAAGCTTGTATCTGGACTTCTTGCTAATTAGTGGTTTGCATCTTCTGGTGAAGCCTCTATACTTTTGTTCATGAAGTCTTCTGTGAACAATTGATTGTGATACCTTCACTCCTGCCCTCTGGAGGTTGTTGCTGATGTCACTGACAGTTGATTTTTTTCTTTTACAGCAGACTCAATGTCTCTTAATCTGCTGTTTTCCTTAGTCAAATTGTTGGACATCTGTTACATATGTACACCAGCGACGGTTTCTTTTTCAGGACATTCCAAACGGTTGTACTGGCTATGGTCAATATTTTTGCATTAATAGCTCGTTTTACACCAATGGGCAGCTCTCTGATTTTCATGTTGATTACTCTTCTAACTATAAATGGATTCTGTACAGGCCAAACCGAAATCTGAAACTGAATGCAATCCCTTCAATAACTTAGCATGTAACTTAATTGTGGCCAGCTAAGAGATTTTAAATGATTTTAAATTTGAGTAAATTAATTTGTAACACATGGATATACACAAAAATGTATGGGCTTAAAATAAAGTTTTATTTAAACATTTTATTAAGACTTACATTTTAATTTCAGAATGGCTACTAGTGCCACCTCATTTGATGTATATTATTACAGTATTATCACCTATTTTATAGATTTGTATCAGCTAGTCAAATGATAAGGATGTGAATCCTTTCGGCTGCTTCCATTAGGGGTCACCACAGTGCATAGTGGTCCGCATTATTGATTTGGCAAAATGGTATTCCGGATGCCCTTCTTGATTTATCCAGGATTGTGACCTGTATTACAACACACTAGTTGGGGGAATTTAGACTCTCAGTGCTGGTGTGCTAGTGTAAAATCCCAATACTCCACAAAATGATGACAATATCCTACAAAAATGTTGTTAGTTATCCTGAATAACAAGACTACAATTAGATGAAATAATTAAACCTAGGTTCCATGACAAGTGTTGGTGTGCCGGCTTTGTTGATGTTCCACCCTGTACACAGTATCAGAATAAGTCTCCAATATGCCAATGTCTTTACATGTCACATGACTTTGATAAACGTCTTTAACTTGGGGAAGAGACGAAGAGCATTTTGTGTGGTTACTTCAATGACCTTCTCCAGAGCAACACCCTTGATTCTGGCAATATACTCTGCACTGATGGTTATATTTCTTGGCTCATTCCTCACCTAGAAGACAAGTCAAAGCTTTAGCAAGCAAAGATTTTAAGACTTGACAGTTACATTTATGCAAATACAAGAAATTGAGCTTTTAATTCCAGCAAAAATTGACACTACCTGCTTCTCTGGTCCTAAAGCTGGCGAATCAGTCTCCAAACAAATATTCTCTAGAGGCAACTGTTTCACAAGTTTCTGCTTCTTGGTTAAAGATAAAAAACACATGTCCTTAAATATTGACAAATATTAAGATCACATCTGTTTTACCATTTTAATTAGTAGGTTTGGACATGGCTGTAGAATAAATCTGTATATCGAATCTATGCCCTGATCTGAGCTATACCAGCTTCTGTCAGAGCTTCACAGATTGTGTTTTTAACACTGAGCAGCTGAAGTAAAGAGTAAATGATAACAGGTAACATCTGTTTGAGAGGATTTAATATGCTGGGGCTGTTTGATTGTTTTGGCTGGTTCCCTTACATTGAAGATACGTTTCTGCTAAAGCATTGCTGTTCCCTTCTGCCCAAAGCAGTGTTCATAAAGAAATAGCCTCTTCATTTTGGTTTTTAACATCCATGGCTTCACGATACCATTATGGTTAAATCTAAGACTGGGACAAAACCATTTATTTTGTGCATATATTGTGCATTTTTACTAAATGGTTATTAATAAACCTGTTATAATTTAATTACCTGTTCACTTCGGACAATTGATGGAGGAATAGAAAAGAAGTAGCCTGCCTTCACACCCTCCATTGCAACTGAGGGCTTTCCGTCAAATGCATGAAGAAGGACGTTTTCCACACCTGGTTTTTAAAACAATATTTATTGTGTTAAGAAAAAAACATGTCCAAAGCAAAAGGTCAATAAAATGACACAGTACCTAGCTCCTTTAAGAGATGAATGGTTGGTCGTCCAGCAGATCTTGAGTGGACATTCCTGATTGACAAATGTATGTTTGTACAAGCAAAATAAATCGCTATTTAACTGCTTGTTATACCAGTACTATTTACTCAGGAGCCTATGGGCCAGATATGGTACATGTTAGTGCAACCAGTGCCCTCTCTGTCATGGGGAAACAATGCACATGCACCTGGCCATCCACAAGTTACATGTTTGAGCAATGAAAGTTGATTTACTGATCTGAAGTCTGAAGCCTGTGTTTTGCCAAAAGCTGCTTTGTATAAAATGCCAACACTAAATAATAGATGAGGGTACCAGTTTGTTCAAGTTTAGAACTCAACTTTTTTCATGTCATGGGCCACCCATTTCTCACTGGCACATTTGAATATAGGTCCACAAAATTAGTGTAGTTCCTTGAAACTTCAAATTAGATCATGAATTTCAAACCTGAAATAGGCTTATCTCAGACTTACAGTGGCAGATTTAGTTGCTTCGCGATCTCTGCTTGACGAATGAGGACTTGTCGTTGAAGTTCTTTTCCTGCATCAGTATTCACAAACCGGGGTGTAAAATCAAGGCCAACCTACAATGAGCACAAGTACACTATCTGAATTCGCTGAACTGACTAAAAATAATATTTATAGAGAATTAACAATTTGTAATTGATGAATGTCCAATGCTTGAGTGTGGGTCATGTCCCCCATGTTCCAGTGTCATCTAATGTTTTTTCTAAAACAACCAGGTCTGCCATACATCGCACAGACTAATTTCCACTAAGCATAAAGTGACATTTTTTGTTCTTGCTGTTCTTTGCATTTTTAAACTAGCACTGTTTGAAGTTTAATGGCTTATCTCTGTGTTATTATTTTACAAAGTTATGATTATATCACATCGCAAGCAAGCCAGCACCAAGCTGAATAAAAATTTAACTGTTCTACTCTTAGACAGTTTACTATAGAATAACTAAACTGGGTTTATTATGGACGGTTAATGCAGCTAATGAACTAGACAAATAAACTTGCTAGTATGCAGTATCCTCTGATAAGGTCACATGGACACTAAGCTCCTCAGTATAACCGATTTAATGGCTTTAAGTGTTTGAAAAAAATGCATGGGATTAAGCACTTAGCATATATTGTACATTTTTAAAGACTAATCTTTCACTTTACAATGTATATTTCTTACCTCACCAATAGCCACAATGTGCTCTTTGTGTTTTTCGATTAAGGGAAGGGCAGCATCTAAATCCTGTTAAAATAAACAATTTGTTCAATTGTTGAATTAATGACCACATTATTAAATTCACACAAACACAACTTTTTAAAAGGGCGGCATGGTTAAATGGGTAGCACTGTCGCCTCACAGCAAGAAGATCATGGGTTTGATCCCCAGGTATGGTCTGGGTCTCTTCAGTGCAGAGTTTGCATGTTCTCCCTGGGTCTGCTTGGGTTTCCTCCTGGAGCTCCGGTTTCCTCCCAAAGGCCAAGAACATACAGCCAGGATGTTAAATGGATACAGAAATGTTCTACAGGTGTGTGTGTGAACTGGTTCTCCATTCATGTGTTCCTGTGTACTTTGTGCCCACTGAAAAGCTGGGATAGCTTCCAGAACCCTCCACTACCCAGACTGAATAAGAGGTTAAGAAAGTGAGTGACATAAAGCATTTCACAACTCAGACCACTGGTGTTGCTCCTCTGGGATTCCCTGGATCATCTTCTTGAACAGGGTGAACTCCAAGACATGGCATCACAAATCCAGAAAACCTGCAAAAACAACAAAGCACAAGTCAAATCGCATAACCTTCGAATGAACCAGTGTATTAATCCAGATATACCTCTGTGACAGCTGTATGATTTTCTCGAATTCTCCAGCATGCTCAGCAACTGCAACTATAGCCAGTACACCAGCCTAAAATAACACAGACAGCTTTCACCCAACTTATAATGATAACAGCATAAACACTTCCAAGCAATGTACCGGTCATCCTTACGTTCTTCGATCGCGTAATAACCTCATCAATGTCCTATTGGAAGAAACGTTAGGACAAGTCAATGTAGAGCTCATCAAAATCAAATAAACAAAAAAAAGATCTTAAACTTACATCATCAAAATCTCCGGAAGAGATATGACAATGACAGTCAATATACCCTTTCATGAATCTTCTTCAAATTATTTTTTTCAAGTCACTTAAAATAAATAAAGGAAACAAAACAACTGTCATTAATGCACGTGTTATTGCTACCCAACAGCAGCTTTCCTGATCTGCTTTGGTGCAGCGTTCAATAGCTCCAAAATTAATATGGGTTCAAAATACTGTCTACACTATCTTTACATGTAGATGATCGGTTAACTTAGTTTAGTTAAATAAAACCTCATATTCCTCCTTATAAAAGCTGTAATTAACGACAAATACAATTAACGACTAAACACAACCTGGTATCTAACGTAAAGTAATACTCCTGTGTAATTTTCTGACATATTTGTCTTTTGTACCATACTAATAAATTACTCGCAAAAAGGATCATTAAGTGTTTTTGAGAAGGTCGTATTTGGAATCTATACTCCTAATGTTTGCGAATGGAACGTCTCTTACCAACAATGCAGGAAGCTTGTGAATGTAGCATTTACTTTGGTCGTGTTGAGGTAAATATGGCGCAGTTTTGCGCAAGGTTATCTGATCTATATACCATATCCGCGAACGCGTAACGTGATTTGTTGGCTAAAATATTTACGTACATTTATACGTTCAGTTCATTTTCTTTAATCCCTTATCCTAATCAGGGTCGGGGAGGGGTTCAACGGGCGCAAGGCACATGGTAACATCACAGCTATTTTGTTCAAACAAAGCTATTTTTAAATTATTTTAGTTAAAAGTATATGAAGTAGGATTTTCGACTCCAGACCAGTGAGCGTATGAACTCCCCGGTTCAAATCTCGGCGTTGTCGGCTGGCTGCGTGCCAGTGCGTTTGTAGTGCTGGTCCAAAGCCCGGATAAATAGGAGAATTGTTTCAGAATAATTCAGACCACATGGTTGCAAAAACCATTCATATAAGGATTCACATTTAAAACCATATGAAGATGTATATTGAAAATGTGTCAGAATGCGATACTGTTCAATCAGCAAAGCGATTCAGTTCAGAGTCGGCATCGACTCCCCAATCTACTGTGTGAAATTAGGGTGGCAACATGTGTTATATAAAGCTTTAGCATCGACTCTAGAGAATCGATTCCCAACCCTACCATGTGATACCGGGGCGGTAACATTTGTTTGAATAAATAAGGAAGTGTAACTCTAAGCACTGATCAAGAACAAAGATGCTATAACCATTTACAACAATAAAACATCATATTACAATCACATGAGCTGGAGGAGGATAAAAGCATGTGATCGATCAGTATTATCTGTTATATATACTGAACGACATCGTGTTAAGAACAGGTTGCTCTTGCAGGATGAAGAACTGTTGCTGGATTGTTTCGTTGCTTCTAATAAGCTGCTGTTACAGTCAGTATCAACCAACGTGGGAATCAATTGATTCAAGACCTCTGCCTGAATGGTTCGATCAAGCCAAGTTTGGCATTTTTATTCACTGGGGGGTGTTTTCAGTGCCGAGCTATGGCAGTGAATGGTTCTGGTAAGTTTGGCAGATATTGTGTATCAGAATTGTGTATAAAATATTTAATTAAAATGTACATTATTTAAAAGTGTTTAAACAATGTACTAAAAAAAAAAACACCATTCTCTGGGTTTTCTGAAACATCTCATCTTGCCATTCCTTTCAGTAGCTTTAAAAAAGTCAAGAAAGCCCATATCTGGATATGTATATGAGAAGATCTGAATAAACAATAAATTAAACTATAGATGTGTATGTAAATTCAATAAGTTCAAATCATTAAATTGTTAGATCAGTGAGAGAATATAAACCCATTCATCAGTCAACATTCTTAAACACAAACAAAAGATTTTGAATCAAAACATATATGAAGGAATTTTATCAAGAATTTTATTTTATTATTACCTTCCAACAACTCTATTACTTAGGTTTTTATCCCTTCAATAATTGTTCAATAATACTTTAGCAGTTTATAAGATATTTACGTGTATTACATATGTGTTGATCATTAACTTTTGTTCAGTTCATTTCTTGAATGTTTTATTTGCTTATTAAATACATTTACAGAAATTCTAGAAATGAATAACATGTTTCTAGAAATACATGTTTTTGTCTTGTCTGCAGGTGGTATTGGCAGGGCCAAAAAATCCCATCCTATGTGTATTTTATGGACAAAAACTACCCTCCTGGATTTACATATCAAGAATTTGCACCCCAGTTTACTGCAGAATTCTTTGATGCTAAGCAGTGGGTAGACATATTTGCATCATCAGGAGCAAAATATATCGTCCTCACAACTAAACATCATGAAGGTTGGTGGAAAAGAAAGTGTACAGAAATGATAAATAAAGACAGAATATAATAATTACTAAATGCATTTGTATATGGTTTAGTAATTTAACCGTTCACTTCCAATTTTGTTGTTAAACGATGTGATAAAGTTTCAAGGTTTTAAACCGTATTAAACATTTAAATAAAAGTCGTGTAGACCATACATAACATTATGCAAGATTAAATGAAACTTTATCAAACTAATTATTGGAAGAATGGAGACTTTTATCAGAGTGTCTATGTGTCTGATTAAAACATTTCAGTAAATCTAATTTATACACAAAAATGACACATGTTCAACTATATTTCTTTAAAGGTTTCACCTTGTGGGGCTCCAAATATTCCTGGAACTGGAATGCAGTGGATGTTGGGCCAAAGCGAGACCTAGTTGATGAGATAGCCACTGCTTTGCGGAAGAACAGTGACCTGCATCTTGGACTGTACCACTCTTTATTTGAGTGGTTTAACCCTCTTTTCAATGCAGATGCTGCCAACAAATTTACTACCAACATATTCTCCACAGAAAAGACCCTTCCTGAGCTTTACGAGATTGTCAACAAATACAAACCTGAAGTTCTATGGTCTGATGGAGATGGAGATGCCCCAGACACGTACTGGAATAGTACTGGCTTCCTAGCATGGTTGTACAATGAGAGGTAATAAAGTTTTTTTTTTACTATTAATAAACATTAAGTATTGTGAACATGATTTGTGAACTTTGTGTATGTACAGTCCTGTTCGAGACACTATTGTCACAAATGATCGTTGGGGAAAGGACAGTATTTGTAAACATGGTGGGTATTACACCTGTGCTGATCGCTACAACCCAGGACATCTGCTGAAACGCAAGTGGGAAAACTGTATGACCATCGACCAACGCTCATGGGGTTACAGACGAGATGCTAAACTCAGTGACTATCTCACTATCGAGCAACTGATTAAGGTCTGTGTTGAAAAGAGTGAAGCACTGAAATGTGTGTTATAATGATCAAAATGCATATGCAAATACACAAAATATTGATAATTTATGTATAAAAAATATATAGGTTTCTATTTCTGTCACATGTTTTGCAGACCTTTGTGGAGACCATTTCATGTGGAGGAAACTTGTTGTTAAATGTAGGTCCAACACACGACGGTCGTATTGTTCCTATATTCGAGGAGAGACTTAGGCAGATGGGTCAGTGGTTGGGTGTTAATGGTATTGGCATCTACAATTCTACCGCTTGGAGAGCCCAAAATGACAGTGTTACACCTGGAGTTTGGTAAGTGTAATAGATATAGGCAAAAATCATACAAACAAAGACATTGAGTGAAAGAGAGTTAGTTTGGCATGTTCATTTATTTGATTGTGTTTTTTCTATAAAAGGTACACATGGAAGCCAGCAGAAAAAGCAGTCTATGCATTTCTGCTCTCATGGCCAAGTAAGGGATCTGTTATTCTCAATGAGCCTGTGGTGTCAGAAACTAAAACACAGGTTGGTAGCATTTAATGTTTCATTTCCTCCACTGATAAGTAGTTACATTTTTCCAGATTTGAAATACCAAGATAACTTGCACGGCAGTTGAGTGGGTCAGGACCTGGTAGAATTTGTTGTATTGTATTAGCAAATCCAGGTGCATTGCTGAGTAAGAGACAATCAAGACGGGATCTAGAAAACGAAAACAACAAACGTGACTTTAGCTTCTGAATGTGTAAATAAGTATGTAAATTCAGTAGTATTCAAATACTGACATTTGTTTTGACAGTCATATGCTCTCCCTGCAAAGGTTGTCTTTGTATCTGTGTTGAACTCCTCTTTTGTCCCCTCACTGCTATTTATGTCCAATTCTGCTCAAATACAGGTGCAATTGTTGGGCTATGATTCACTGAAGTGGGTTCCAATGAAACCCAGTGGTCTACAGGTTTACTTTCCTACTCTACCTCCTGATCAGATGCCATGCTCATGGGCTTGGACATTACGACTTACTGGTGTAGCTTAGCTACATAACTTCTCTGCAATAAGGAACTGGTCCTACAGGAACTGGTCACTAGAATTGTTTACATGGTAAATAATGACATAGGAAAAAAGCAAACTTGTCATTTTTAACATTTAAATTCTGTTTTTTTTATTCTGTTCAGATATTTAAATGATTAAGGATTTTATAAAGTAATGATTTACTTTTTGGTAAGCTACTACTGACTGAATAATGTATGTTTAACATTTTGGAAAGGAATATTGTGTGTGCATTTAAAATGAATCGGGGTGTAAAAACTGCAAATTTTAATTATTTGAAACAAATGTATGTCTTGATGAGATAAATGCTTTGCATAAAATAAAATATTAAAAAGCATTTATCATCTGTTTCCATTTTTCCACTTATCAGCTGCTACTTTTAATTTGTTGTTTCATTTTAAGTGCAGGTGTATTAGAAGTTCTAATAAAATTCTTTAAAACACCGCAGACACAGACGACACAAAATAACATCAATATTTTCTTGTTGAACTGCTCGTGGCTTTGCATAAACAACTAGAAAATACTGTATTGTGTGGATGTTTTTAATATCCCTATTGAATCGTTGAGATGTGGAAATTGAGGTGAGGCTTGTGCATTCTGATTAGACAGTTTGGAATTCCGTTGGGAGTAACATGATTATTCAGTGTCTTTTCTCAACCTCCATATTAATAGTTTAGAACCACTGAATTACCACTGCACAATGTGAAGTGAACTGCAAAATGCTTAAACAAAGTATCACACAGGATGAATTGCATTTGTATAGAAGAGAGTTTGTATAGATCGTTGAGGCTAGAATGCATGAAAGACAAACAAGCTACTGTCGAATGATCATTGTCTGGTGACCAGCATAGTACACTTATAGAAGTGTTTAGAATCTGAGAGCATCACATGCTAGAAGGAAATACACTTGCATTCTTCCCTCCCCCTAGAAACTCCCTATTTGAGTTATTCAGGGCAGCCATGACAGGAATAGCACTATACTGTTTACACATGTTACGGGCCCATTTAACTTCATGTTGGTCAAATGTTTGAATGTAGTTCCAACCTAATTAATATCTAAATGGATAATGCTTCAAGTACAGGGGGACTTTTCCCAGCTGGAAATCCATGACATTAAATGTAATAGAGCTCAGGTTTCATTTCAGTTTGCATTTGACAAATTACTTACTTGAAGGTACAATGAATTACGGAAAAGAAAAGCATCCTGATGTGTTAAATGATAAAACATATTACCCAAACATTTTGTCATATTTCTTGTACCTAGCTGACCATAAATTTGACTCCTTGGACAGACCAAGCAACTTCAAATAACTATTCGTTTAAAGTATTAAAGTATTCGTTTGACCCATCATTTTGAGTGTGATACAAACCTTTCATTTGAAATATATTTATATTTACAAAATGCAATGAAGTTAAAAGTGTAAAAACAATGAAAATTGTCTGTCTACTTTTGAGAGTTCAACCAACTCCATTTACTTGCATCTTACAATATGTCCAAATAAGGTTTGCACATAAAACACTAAAAATGTGTGCAGAGCAAAGACTACATCATTAATTCAAACTCCTTTTTTGGATAAACACAAATACATTTTATTTTAGAAACAGTGTTGCCCTGGTGCAATTCTAGCAAAACAAAGAGTTTGATGGATAATACATTATTTTCAGGGCCATTTGAAAGCCCTTATCAGGTTTGCCAGCTTTAGGAAGGTGGTCTGAAAACAAAGAGCATGATGCCAGCTATTAAACCACAGTTGTGTCCATCCTTTTGGCAGGGTTAAAAATAATTCAGAAAAAGAATGTGTAATCTGACATTAAGGACAACTGTGTTTTATAGAACAACTATTCCTTTCCACCCCATACATGTTAAGGGACAGAAAGTTTCAACAACACTATGGATATTATTTCCTCCAGAGTAACAATCCCTTTTTAATAACTAAGATCAGTAATTTTGGTCAGGTTAGTTGCCAAGCCATTCAGTTGGCATAGACAAGTATACTACAACAGTTTCATGGGTTGTATTAAAGGGCCCTTTTAATTTCTACTAACCCTGCTTTAGTAAACTGTTTTAGTTTTTATTGAGATTACGCTTACCTGGTATATGCAGTTTTATTATCAAGTAATCCCATGACTGTGTTAATTCAGCTGTTGTTGAATGGTGGTTCATAACGCAGTGTCAAATGAGGGATCACGGGCATTTTGCTGAAGCTTGCACTCTTGGCCTTTACACATGAAAATGTCTTTCCATTCATTGAATCATTTAATGATAGTGATAATGATAGTGTCCTTGAGAGAAAGAAATCATTTCAGTATTTCTTTGAGGTACATTATTTTAAAGCATTTCAAAAGTTTTATCATGCATTTGTAGACAAACTGGAGATCTTCTGACCATCTATGATCATCAAAGACTCCACTTGTCTGGAATCACGTCATTATTTTGTGTTCCACCTTAATACTAGCCCCTAATTGCCCCATCCCAACTTTTTTTGGATGCTGACCAAACAAAACATGAGATATCTTGAGTTCAATCTGCAATAAAAAAAACCCACTCCATCTTTGTTTAATTTGCATTTTCCCGCCCCAATACTTTCTGATTTGGGGTTATAGTTCACTGCTTCATTAAGAAATGCAACCTGAAACTCAATTACACAGAGAGTCACACATGAATTCTAAACTGAAATGTCAACCCTTTCTCAAGTTGAAAGACTTTGGAAATATGGGTTGTGGTCCACATTTTAACTTTAATGTAATGGGTGAACACTACTATATTCTTAGTGTATGTGGTTAACTGGTCTTGCAACTTATATCTGTGTCATTTAAAAAATGTATAGAGCATTATGGGAAGAATCAGACACTGGCTATCAAGGGCTATTACACACCTGAATGCAAGACTGGAAATAACTGCAACAGTTAGTTCTCTGATGTTTTGGATTTTTTCTGAATGTGTTGCATGCATCATCATCTTTATGTTTATATTTAAAGAAGCTCATTTGTTCAGCTTTGCCACACATCTCTTCAACTCACAATTTCCATCTGTTAGAGTGACTAATAATTTCTAACGTGTCAGTCTGACACATAATTGGGATTGCTAAAAAAATGTAGCTATCACATCTTCACCAAGCTTTGCAATTGTACATTTTGTTCTGTCTAGTACAGTATTGTATGGTGTGGAATACCAGCAAACTTAAACTCAATTACTATTGCTATTTTTTCTAATATGACTTTTGATCAAATTTTATTCCAAAAACTGAATACCCCTCTGGAGAATCATACACCCTAGAGAGTCATACACCCTGGATGATGTATAATGCATCTGCCATAGCTGCAACAACTCAACCGTGTGAATGTAGTTGTTATATTTTAAGTATTATGGCCTTTAATTATTACAGCTAAATTCATTTTTCTTTACACAGTGTTCATTCTTTTCTTGCCTTCCTATGGCCTTCCCTCTCTTCCTCTGAAATGGAAAGGTGTAACTTTAGTGCAATTTGAATTTATCTCTATCCATGTGTATTCTCTTATGGCTGCTTCTCATTGTAACACTGATAGACATCTCCACCAGCCTCCCTCAGCCAATCAACACACCAAGTGTTTATGCCAAGAAACATGATCATTTTCTACTTCCTTCCCACTCATCTTGCATAAGGCTGAGGGATTAGAAGCAAAGCTTGGAGAGGAGCACACAAAGCAAATCAGGAAGCTTGGCCGTGCTGCTGAGGATAGACAGCATTGTGAGGAAAACTGAAGGGAACTGCACTAAATGGATATGCCAAGGTGAGAAGGGGGAGCTTAATCATCGGAGAATTCTTTCTTATTATATATTAATATTAATCTTGTCTAATTACATTTCCTATTAGGCATACTTGGATACAATTGTATCTTTTCTGTTATCATTTAGGCTTTAGGGACACCACTTGACTTTTTAGACATTTTAGTGTAACAGTGAATTGTTTTCTCAAAGACATAAATGTGTTATATCAGTATAAAGACATTTCATGAAAATATTGAACTATTTCTCATTTGATGTATGTTTTCTGTCACATTTTATTAGGAATTATCATTTTACACTGAATTTGAACAAATTTGCACTTTTACAATGTTGAAAGTTATGGGACATAGTACGCACAAATAACACTTACATAAAAACCTAAAGTATGATTACTGATCAGTGATATATGATCTCCTTGTAGCAGTTTAGCATGTTTTGTGTGAAATTTAGATTTTATCCTGGGACCAATCCTTATGCACTTTAATTGCAACTAGATTCAACCCAACCAATAGCACTAACAATCCAAATAAGGAGACTGATGATGAATACATTACTTTGTTAAGAGAATATAAGTTTTAGTTTTTTTTTTTCAAAATGACATCATCTAATCTCATCAACACAAACAGAAAAAGCATTATTCTTTACCTAACAAATAATGGATTTGTAATATCTAACATACATTTACTGCTTTTAGAAATGAAACGTCAGTGCTATTGGTACCTGCTTTAGTGAAATCAACCCATTTAAAACATTCAGTGTCACTGTACCAGAGAAACTGCAGTTCTATGTAAGGAAACAGTGTGTGTTTCCATGGCAATGAGTTAACCATGGTGCCAAATTAAGTCTTCTACCTAAAGGCATTTTCATATTAATTTTAATTCATTCACTTTCATTCATCTCCTCGTGTGGAATAGCTCCCAAAAATCGATGTCATTATCCAGTTCTCTTACATTCAACTTACATACATGGAACTGGTATTTCTTACTATCCTAGTGAATAAAAATACATCACATTTATCATTCCACTGCCAACAAAAGCTCCGGCTGAGAGTGATCCATTGAATAGTGTGGTCTTTTTGAAACTCTACCCACTGCATGAGACAAATGCTTATCAAATATAGCAAAAATAGGTATGTTGTTGCCATGGGAACATTCTTCATTTCTTCACTCCTTATGGTGAATGTCATTTACATTATAATAAGATTAAAGAGGCAGTTTAGCTGCAATTATACTGCTTTTAAACTGTATATTTAATTAACAGTTCTCAGATGACAGTCAAAATTATGAACTGATAAATTCAATAAAAATGTTAGTGATTGCTTGAGATGCACAGTGAAATTACTGGGGGCAAGATGAGAAAGAATGGCTATTTTAATGATACATTCCTGCTCAATGTAAAAATGTCACTGGATTTCAATGTTATTTATATGAAAAAATGGAGATGGCTCTGGTAAATTCTCACTCTTGTTTACGTTCTCATTCTTTATATTCTCTTTATCACTACACTCTCAATATTTTTTATCTCCAATATCCTCACCTCACACTCTTCACTGTAACTTCACACCTTCACAAACTTCACAGTGTTCTACTAAAAAGCTAGCTACCTAGCTAGGCGACATGGTGGCTGAGTGGGTAGTGCCATCGTTTCACAGCAGGAAGGTCCTGGGTTTGATCCCCAGATGGGGTGGTCTTGGTCCTTTCTGTGTGGAGTTTGCATGTTCTCCCCGGCACGGGTTTAGTCCAGGTGCTCCAGTTTCCTCCCACAGTCCCAAAACAGGCCAGAGAGGTCAATTGAAGAAATGAAATTGTCCATGTGTGTCTTTGATATAAGCTTGTGTACTTATTAAACTTGTGTAATAATTATCTTCCATATGTCTGTCATTAATGTAACCAAAATGTAAAACACCTTAAAATCCAAATAAACAATAAACAAACAGCTACTTTGCTATTGTGTGCTAATGCTAATTGTGTGCTATGTTATTTTGGATATTTTTCAATTTTATTTTCATTAACCACTTTAACCTGGCTTGGGTCGCACTGGGTCCAGGCAGCACTGAATTTAAGGCAGGGAAACTTTTCTGTCCACTGCTTAAATTTAAACGTGGCTGTCATAGACAGCTACACTACCTGAGCACCACAAAAAGAATTATCATATAAAAGTGTTTAAAATATTTAAAAAGAAATAGTTAAATTTAAATACTTAATACCTAAGAGTTAGGCCAATAAGAGTTATGATTAATAGTTACGGGCCTATTTCATGTTATTGCAAGTTATGGCAAGAATTACATAGCTAGCTTGCTAACTGGGCGGTGTGTTAAATTGTATACTACATATTAAAAATGTGAAAGAATACTAATGTCACCAGTTGGTGACCAATTAAACATAAGGCTTTGTAATGTCTGCACCATCTGTGTCTATGCTCTCTGCCAAGGGGGCACTTCAAAAGCTTCACTCAGTAAATGTTGGTGCAGCCCTTTAAAAGTAAGACCAAATTTCCTAAATGATTGTTTGTTTTTGAGTTGTATTTGTTGTTAGTTTGGCAGAAATACCTTGCCTGACGTCTCCAGCTGACCTTTTTGATGGCATTCTTTTGTTCTGGGTTCACATGCATCCCTCTGCTTTAAGTTAGGTGCCACAGCAGCATTCAAACTTTAAGCTACTGCTGGTTACATGAGGTATTTTTTTGTTTCTCTGTTCTCTGTTTAACAACTCACCAGTGGCTTGATTAGCTAGATCCAGTGTTTCTACTGGAGTGGTGCAGTCATACTTGTCTCTTCTTGTCTTGTTTTGGGCTATGGCTTTGGTTTAGTATTTCTATTACTTCATCCACCCCTCTTTCATAAGTTACTCGGACTGATGGGGTGACCTGGTGGGTAGAATGTCCTTAATTCAGTTCCCAGGTGTAGCAGTCCAGTTCCTTGTCCTTTCTTTTGAACTGATGAATCTTGTCTAACCAGTAACTACCTGTCCTGACATGAAAGTAATCAAAGTCTATTTAATTGGATTTTAATGTAATTTTTTAAAGTAAAATAACCCAGGTAGATAAAAGCATTTGATCCATCTCAGTGGGAATGGGACAATGTATACGCTGTGCAAAACAATTGCACTAAATGTACATTTAGCTGTTATTTTACTTTTTGGAGTGAGCCAGCTACAGTCATTATTTTAAACAACCCCCATATCTTGAATAAACCTCCTGCAATTGGGTTAATCTCTAAACACATCAGCTCTGGGGTTACACCTGGTACAATTTCTGTAATTATCCCTTAACACTGTTTAGTACAAATATGTGCTAGAACAGTTAAACAATATGACATTATGCATTTATGCATTCAGTTACTATTTTTTACTAATATTTTAAGGGTTTTATGTTTGCAAAACATATTGTATTCTCTTCAGCTGCTAAATGGGCCATTTCCCAGCAAGTTCCTAGTATAAACCTTTTAGCCCTTAGAGTGTGTGTGTTTGTTTGTGTGTGTGCATGTGTGTGTGTGTGTGTGTGTGTGTGTGCGTGTGTGCTCACCTCCTCCAGCTTGATGGTGATCATGGTGAAGGCGCGGAACACACACTCGGTGGGGCCGGTGATGGTGATGATCCTCTCCGGACACGAGCCCTCAGAGATGTTGATACGTGCGCTGCTCTGTTGGAATCAGGATCAAATCATCAGTGATGCCGTATCATTAGAATCATATTCCTAGATAAATAAATAAATCAATAAATAAATCAATAAATAATGTCGATCCGGACCTGAATTATCATCGTCTTTATGAATAAACCACTCAAATACTTTAAATGTGCACTGACACTTATGCGTGTTTTTCTTCTCCCCTTGTGTGCTCAGTGACTCACTGGTTGTGTGTGTGTGTGTGTGTGTGTGTGTGTGTGAGAGAGAGAAGGAAGTGCTGTGCTGGCCTGTGTGAATCATCCTCCTGCAGACCCCCCGATGTTCAC
>JAYDZG010000011.1:14121021-14137865 GCA_034509265.1 Microcambeva bendego
TAAATGGGCCATTTCCCAGCAAGTTCCTAGTATAAACCTTTTAGCCCTTAGAGTGTGTGTGTTTGTTTGTGTGTGTGTGTGTGTGTGTGTGTGTGTGTGTGTGTGTGTGTGTGTGTGTGTGTGTGTTTGTGTGTTATAAGAGAAAGTGAGTCAGAGAAAGTGGGTAATATCAAATCACATCTAGATTTTAGGCAGCACAAAGGTGTGCCACATATATTGGAAAAGCCACATGGTGAGGAAGACCCAGTGGGATTGACCATTATGTGAATAGATAGAGATAAAAGGCTTGACCTTAGTGTGCATTCCCATTCATCTGTATGAGGACTACATACACAAAAGTGAACCAGAACTTCAAAATTGCATTGTCGCATCATATCCTCTGTAAAACACTGATAAAAGAATACTGTATATAATTTAGGTATGCATCTGTCGTTTGACTGTCAACCTCATGAATGACATATATGCTGGGAAAAGGCTCACAAACTAACACACCTTTTCAGCAAATGTTACACATCACAATAAGTACAGAACTACAGTAGTTAAATGTTTTTGAATGATCAGAAGGCTAGAGTCTGGACTAGTCAAAATGTTCTTGTATGTCCCAGCGGCTTGCATTGTAAATAATGCCAATGATTTATGTCATAACTTTGAGCATTTCTTATTCCACAAAGCTGAAATATGTGGATATATAATTGTACTATATTGAACACGTGTATATGTATATGAAAGAGGCATCCCATTTACTTTTTTACTCTAAACAGAAGAGTCAATTGCTTTATTGTACATGCTAATTTATACAAAGCACATAGGTTATACAAGCTCTACGCACTGCCTTCCACAACACTGAAAGTGGCTTTGAGTGTGGGCCGTTGCACAAGCCCTAGCAGGGCCCCATTGCTATTTTTGTTCCTGGATACACGTCTCAGTGAGGTATTTTCTGTGGTGACTCGCTTACATCTGTAGGTCTGATAGTGTACCCTCAATACACAAGACACAGATCATCGATGGGACTTATATCTGCCAAATCTGGCTATTCACCTGCTTTATTTGAGGGTGATGTTCTGGGATATGGCTGTTTGGAATTATAAAGGAAGCTGGATATGACTGGAGATATTGGATAAGGCTATATTTGAGCACCAGGTTTGTACATGTCAATCGATATGTTTGATGTTGTTAAAGCTGTGCTTGCTTGAGGGTGACTCGCCAGCTTGAGTCTGTCCTTGACTACTCTGCTGTAATTCATGGCGAATAAGCCATGATGCAGTAGATTCCTTGATGAAATGCCACTGTGTTTTTTATTTGCCTGACTGCGTGATTGTACAAGTTGCCAGGCTTTGGTTGTGGTGTCTGTTGAGACTGAGGGGGGCTGATATGATGTAATGACATTCCCTTAAGTCCGAAAATATTTTCCATTGACTTGCATGTGGTTTCAGTCTTCCTTATGTAGCTGTGGTGTTTCTTTTAGTTGTGGTGGATTGGTGTTAGAAATGAGAGGTGGTAACAGTTGGTCAAACCTTTACACTTTTCATTCATCAGCTCTGTGACTTCTCTACATGTGACATTACCAATACAACACTGATACTGTATTACATAAAACTTTGTTTCAAAAAAATGTGTATCTAGATTTTTGGAAAAATTTTTATTGCGCTAGTATGCTCATCGTGTATAACAGACACTAATGCAGTTGTACTGATCCATTTCATATTGGTCCATTCACTTATTCATTCTTCAGCACAGAGGGAGACCCAAGAATGAGATCAGAGTGACCTTGAAAGGAGATCTGTTGACTCTCATCACTTCCAGAGACCTCTTATCAGCAGTTAATGTCCAACTATGTTTAGTTTGAACTTGACATTTGAGCAACATTTGAGTTTTAGTTAATGTGACAGAATTACATTGTTTCCAGGGATAATTGTGTGACTATTTATGTCCCACCCAAAACAAGCTTAAAGGTCTACAGAAGATAATCATAGATGTAAAATGAATAAAACAGCAATTAATCCTGATCGCCACATTCAGCGAGTATTGTTAACTATGGTTGTTATAGTGTTCAATTATTTTAACAACACAAAATTTTGTCTACTTCTTTTCCCCCCACCTTAAACAAGTGCATATTTAGAACTTCTCCAATAGCCCCTCCAACTGTCAGCGGTACCCCTTACACAGGGGTGTCAACTATCCGTAATCACTATAGTTGGCAATGAAAGTAACAATGCTGAGGTACTGTTACTAACTTTACTTAGCAACTGTGCTGTGTCTAAGAGAGATTCAAACAAACTTTTCAAGATATGTGTCATATAGGTTGTTGTGCACACTAATAATATTCATTACATTTCTTTTATATAAGGTTATTATATAAAAATTATATAAAACCTAATATGGTATAAACTTATTTTAGAAAATTCATATCTGTGGGGCTTGAGTGGTGCAGGGGTTTAATGCGACCTCAAGTTCAAATCCCAAGTAATGCTATGTGACCTCAAGTTCAAATCCCAAGTATTGCTATGGACCTGACTGGGCACCCAAACAGGCACAATCGGCTGCAGCTGAGTAGCAAGGATGTGGATTTTCAGGGTTTTTATTTATACTATACAACTTCAATATCTGCCATCTGGAGAAAGCTATTTTAGTAGTTATGGATGTTTCGCAATTCAACTTTCAAGGAAACTCTGGTGATTGTGTGATTGTTGGACGGGTGAGTTAAAGGGCAGTAGTAGGCAAATGGTTAAGGAACTGGACTAGTAATCAAAAGGTCACTGGTTCAAGCCTCACCACTGCCATGACTATTTGGCCCTTAAGTAATACCCTTAACTCTTTTATACAATTCAATGTCACAGCACTGTAAGTCGCTTTGCTTACAAGTGTGATGAGCGGTGGTTTCCTCCACACATGACGCTTGACATTCAGGCCAAAGAGTTCAAGAATTTTGTTTCTCATGGTATGAGAATCCTTTAGGTACCCCAAGGATCTTTTGCCTTTTGCTGAGGAGTCACTTCTGAATGGCCACTCTACCATACAGGGCTGATGCAGCAGTGGAGTGCAGCAGTCTTTCTGGAAGGTTCTCCTCTCTCCACAGAGAAATGCTGAAGCTCTGTCAGAGGGACCCTCAAGTTCTTGGTCACCTCCCTGACTAATGCCCTTCTACCTGACTCAGATTGGCTGGGCGGCCAGCTCTGAGAAGAGACCTGGTGGTTTCAAACTTCTTCATTTTATGGTTAATGTGCTTTTTAAGACCTTCAATATTTTTAATAAATTTGCAAAAATCCATACAATAATTTTCACTTTGTCATTATGGCATATTGTGTGTAGAATGTCAAGGGGGAAAATGAATTAAATCCATTTTGGAATAAGGCTGAACAATGTGGAAAATTGATGTGCTGTGAATACTTTCTGGATGCACAGAATATTCAGGCTTGGGATCGGCATCCTAGCGGCTAGGATGATACTCAGCCGACTGGTAAAATGCCAAGTTTCGAACTGGCGCTGGTGCTTGAACAAGAAATCATGCTTTGCCATCTGGCCACCCTTTATTCTCAATAAAATTCATTAATTCAATTCATGAATTCATTCAATTTGGAAATTCCATATCAATCTGCCATCAGACATGTCAGCTAGGAAAAATGTTTGCACTGTATTCGCTAGCATTGGTTTGGGTCTGCACAGGCATATTTTCAGCAATTCACTCTCTGCCATATCTAAGATAAAAACATGCATCTGATCTAAAACACAATTATTATAATAAAATATTTGGCTAACTTTTAGCATGTTTTTGAAGGCTCTGGCAGCTTACATTTATGTTTATTATGTTTTCCCCAGGTAACGGGAACTGGTACATGGGCCTACACTGAAGACACTGAACACTTACTGCAATGATGGCAGACATGAAATACTGAAAACAAGAAACTATAAGTCCTTTGAAAATCATGCATTCAGATTAACGGCAAATTTCCAAAGAAACTTTGAAAATCAATAACAAAAAGATATATGTACTGAACTAAATTAAAAGGACATTTTGGAATATCAAGCATTATAGTAAAATTACATAAGGAAAATGTAGCAAAACATACTTATTCATGTTGCATCATGGAGATTCTTGAACACTTCATCGGAGAACCTTTTTTCCAACAAGGAGACATTTGAGGCAGGAGAGACACTGGAATCCTAAAATGGCACAACAAGACCATATTTCTGGCCCTGAGGACAACATAGAGAAACCACATACAGATGATATAAGATCCTGTTCTAATATTGAGACTAATGTAGAGGGTTCTGACGGTGTTCCCTTTGTACAATCCATTGACCAGAACACAGCCTACACATGGAGAAAGACACCCACCTCCCTATTCCCTGGCAAACAGTGTTTCCAATCAGATGTTGACTTCCTGTCAGAAAGCCTGCGCAAGAAAGAGCTGAAAGAAAAAAGGGCAGGAAAATATGTTTGCCATTTCTGTGGGAGGGCATGTGCCAAACCCAGTGTGTTAAAAAAACATATACGTTCTCATACCGGTGAGCGACCCTATCCTTGCGTACCTTGTGGTTTTTCATTTAAAACTAAAAGTAATTTGTACAAACACAGAAAATCTCATACACATGCTATCAAAGCAGGATTGCTTCCACATGATAGAAAGCAAATTGGTACAGATGAAGAATTAATAGCTGAAGATGGAGAGATGGCCTCTGATAATGAGCAGAGCACTGACACGGATGAAGAAGTCATAAATATTTTGCCCCTGGACAAAGCTACCACCAGAGAGGATAATGT
The DNA here is from genome assembly GCA_034509265.1 of Microcambeva bendego. Lineage (NCBI taxonomy): Eukaryota > Metazoa > Chordata > Actinopteri > Siluriformes > Trichomycteridae > Microcambeva > Microcambeva bendego. Next base: position 14,125,784 of record JAYDZG010000011.1, read on the forward strand.
ACATGAAGACAGTGGTAAACTCAAACAGAAGATTCCAGGAATTATATTTACTCCAAGTTCCTCAGGGTCAGAAAAAGTATCTTTATGGCAGTTCAGAGAACTAATGGAACCTGCAGTTGTCTCTCAAGAGGACCAGGAATTTGAGCCATCTACAATCAAGCAAAGACTTGCGCTTAGACTTTCAGAGAAAATAAGTCAGGATTCAGACCAGTCTTTATCTCTTCCTAGCTCATACAGCAAAGGAAGCACTGACTCTGGCTACTTCTCTCGCTCTGAAAGTGCAGAACAGCAGTTCAGTCAATCCAATGCAGGTGCCAAGTCATACCAAGAAATTATGTTTGGGAAGTGTTATAGACCAAACACTAAGCCAAGGCAATCAATCACTGTACAGACTTGCATGGCAGACACAAATGAGACACCATCTAGTTTCATGATTAAATTGACTAAAGGTACTGTATCTGGCAACGCTACATCCTTTTTGACCAGAAACAAAAAAGATCTGTTGAGATCAATAAAAATTGAATCGGAATCTTTTCAGGAAGAGGAAAATCATGAAATCCTTAAAAAGACTCAATGTAGTACTGATTTGTTAGAAACACCATCAGAATGTAATTTACTTTTTCGAAGTAAGTCTCTTCCAACCTCATGTGAATCCAGTGAGAGTGCATCACAGACTCTGAGAAGCAGTAGTTCCTTTGATGAAAGGATGACTAGTGAAGACGTCTCCTTTCGGAGCTCAGTTGGCATAAGGAAGCTTATGAGACAAGCTGCCTTTGAGCATTCTGCTCATGAAGGACATACAGATTCAGACAATCATGCTTTGGTCTGTGGCCTAAAACCAGAACTAAAAGTGGACAGAGCTGATGATTTTAAATTTGGAATAGAGAATTGTCCAGAATTTGAGTCATGCCACATGATGGAAAACGCCACAAGGAAACGTAGGAAAGGAAATAAAACTATAGAAGAGGAAGATTTTCCGACCCAAAATATACCTTCAGGTCTGCCTGAGCTCTTAGTGGACCTTTATTCAAAGCAAGATATTCAGGATGCTTCTTATACTGATACAGAGAGAAAGACTGGCAGCAATGTTATCTCAGTAATTCAGCACACAAAATCGTTAAGTAGGCCGAGTTCTGCAGAAAAGGCCACTGACTTTGAGTCACAACAAATCAATAAAAGTAGCCTTTACCAATTTATGGAGAAGAAACATATCAAAGAAGAGCAAACAACTGACCTCTTTTTGAACTATGGGAAAATGGAGAGTCAATGGATTGGAGGTAGTTTACCCTATCATGTGAGGTCTCGCATGTCTAAACCACTGGGAGTTCCATTTGGTATCCAAGTTCCAGAGATAAGAGTTACTGAGGAACCTGACAAACCAGAAAAGATACAAAATGTGCAATCTCTATTAAATGAAAAAAACAAAGAGGAATTCCAATGGCCCCAAAGAAGTGAAACCTTGTCAAACTTCCCAGTTGAAAAATTACCTCCTAAAAAGAAACGTTTACGATTGGCTGAGCTGGAGTGTTCTTCTGGGGAATCCAGCTTTGAATCTGCTTGTACAAGTCTATCCAGGAGTCCAAGTCAAGATAGCAATTTATCTCACAGTTCAAGTTTCTCTCAGTCACTTGACAGAGAGGAAAGTCTTAATCTGGCACCCCAAGCTAAATCAGATGAATTTGGTAGACCTTTGGAGTTCTTATCAGTACCTGGAGGCTCACTTGGTCAACAAAGAGAGATGAGGCGTTCTGCATCAGAACAGGTACCATGCAACCTACCAGTGGAATTACCAGAATTTAGAAGTAAGTCCTTTGACTATAGCAACCTTTCTTCCTCATCCAGCCCTACTCAATGGGACCCCAGTGTAAGTTCATTTGGATCTAGAGAACGAAGAAGAGCCTATTTGGTCAGACAGGAATCTTTAAGCTTTGATCCAGAAATGTTGATATGTGATAAATCTCCAGATCCGCTTGAAACAATCAGGAAAGTGCCTTCTCCAGACAAACAACTGTTGGAAGGTTGCACAACTGGATTGGAGAAAATGAGACATGCCTTGATTCATGGATGTGTCTCTCCACAGCAACTCCATTCACCAGACTTATCTTGGATACCAGAACAAATCTCTCATCATAGACAACCCCTTTACTCCAAGACTTTTCAGATGCATCAGTATCATGGCATGAAGTATAAAATTAAAAGAGAGCCTGAAGAATTAAAATCAGCTGATTATCCTAGGATTTCTCTGACAGATGTGCCAAAAGCTAATACACAAAGTGTCACCAGTGTTTTGTCATCAATAGCAGTTCTTTCACAAGCTCAGCCGACTTTTGCTAATCAAAGCTTATGTGGGTTGTTTGTTCCTGTCAGAATTCATATGCAAGTACCATGCTTTGGAAACAGCACCTACACAAGTATATCTCATATTCTGGATTTTCATAATACCTCAAACATAGCAACTGCTAACTCTTCCCCTCAAAATAGTACATCTTTAAATAGGGTAGGCCCTGATCTACATCAGGCATCAGGACAACCCCGGGAATCATTGAACAACCCACAAACATCACCTGCGAAACTTAAGACGGGCATACCCCTGTCCTTAACCTCTAGAACCATTTCAACTACAGAGGCTCCCAGTGGTGGAGCTAGTAAGCGTATGCTTTCGCCCACCAGCAGCATTGAACTCTTAATTGAATCCACACAGCAAAAACGAGTTAAAGATGAAAAAATGTATGGCCAAATCGTGGAAGAGCTTGGTGCTGTGGAATTAGGACATCCTGAACATGGAAAAGAGAAACTGAAGAAAATGAGTATGTCAAGAAATATACAAGATTCCACTGTGACTTTTGAGGAGGTTGACATGAAAGACCCAGAGACATTGTCCAGCAGTATTTCAGAAGATAACTCTTTGCCAATGTCTATACATATCAACACCAGTCAGTTTTGTGGTAATTCTACATCTGCATTACCCAGAAACTTTGCCGGCTCGTGGATGCTATCTCACTTTCTAGGTCTTCACACTACAACATGTGTGAGTTGGTGTTATCTCAATTCCACCAAGCCTAACAGCACCCCAACAGCCCCAAATGTGTCCGTGTATGCCTCTTGGTTTTTGAAATGCCATACTCTAAACCCACCCACACTTATTACTGGAATAGCTCTTGGTCTACTCCGATCCAAACAGAAGAGACAGAATGCTACATACACAACTGCAGCCATGTGTCAACCTGGGACACTTGTTACGTCTGCCTTGCTGAGTCAAAAACAAGACAAGGTTCTCTTTTTTTATTGTCTTGTGAATATCCTTGTCAGAATGTTTAATATTGTTATTGACACACATATGTATGTGAATCAATTTGCTTATTCTTACATTTAGCAGGGAATGGGAGAGGCTAGAGTGGACATAAGCTGTAAACCAAGAACAAAAGACATCAAACAAAAAAGTAGACCTTCAAGTAAAGAACCTGATGTTTCTTTAAGGCAAACAGATCCTGTTCGGATTAAAATATTTGAAGGAGGGTAAGTGGTATGCTTCTAAGTAGTTCCTACAAAAATATCATAAGTATATATCATAAGAAAAATTATTTTCTTTGTCTCTTCATTAATCAGATACAAGTCAAATGAGGACTATGTATATGTCAGGGGCCGTGGCCGAGGAAAGTATATTTGTGAAGAGTGTGGTATCCGTTGTAAGAAACCTAGCATGCTGAAAAAACATATACGTACCCACACAGATGTGAGGCCATATATTTGCAAGTGCTGCAACTTTGCTTTTAAAACTAAAGGTTGGTACACATTTTGTGAGAAATTTTTAAACTGTTTTTTTTCACATTTCAGCTGATTAGCGGAAACATTGTTTTTTTTTGTTAAAGGGAATCTCACTAAACATATGAAGTCAAAAGCTCACTTGAAAAAATGTCTTGAGCTTGGTGTTTCACCCATGAATGTAGACATCACGGACTTTGCTGGTAAGCTGTTCAAAACTTAAAAAATGTTTGGTTTATTATTTATTGTGTTGGTAAATCACTAATTAAAATATAAAATAAAGCAAGTCCTTTACAGTTCTTCACCAAAACCAAGAAATTATGTTTTACGTGATTCTGCTTTGATTCAGATAATGAAGATGCACACAAATCCTCAGACAGCAGAATGGATGCAGCTACAGCGATTAAACATCAATTCTCAGATCCAGATGACTCAGATGTTGGCGATGAAGATGAACCAGATGATGAGGAGGATGATGAATATGAATATTATACACCAAGAACCCAATCACGAAGTACAAGCCCTCAGTCTTACACTGTAAACAAGCCATTTTCCTCTATCGGTATCACTAAGAGTAATGAAGATGATCAAACTCTTGATCAGGCAAGCACCTTAGTAGATACCTCCACATCACAGCTACTCTCTCCCTGTTGGGATTTACCATATCAAAGGTATAGATCTCTAAAAGGGGATCTGTCACCACAACGCCATTTGTCTCCAATAAGGGTTACATCCCCCTTAAGACCCATTTCACCAAGAAAAGAATTAAACATCAGAGGTGATCTTTCACCTGTTCGGCAGCTCTCACCTTTAAGAACCATTTCACCAGGATCAGATGTGACTAGGCATCGAGCACCATCGCCACGAGGTCAGCACAAAGATATGTTCACCGCTTCATCCCCACGCCGAGGATCCTACCAGCACAGATCCTTTTTTGATTCGACTGGGGGAATGAGATGGGAATCTTCTCTCCTAAGACAAAGCATTGGAATGCACCCAGAAATGGTAGGTTCCTTTTTATTCTTCATAACAAAACAACTGACTTTGATGATCCATAGTTTTTGGACAAAAAATAATTAATCAAAATTTTATTTACTGCAGAATCTGCTGGAGGTCAGCGATAAGGTAGACAGTAGTAATACTTTATCTACAGTCTCCCATCAAGGCATATTTAGCCACTTGCCTTTGCACTCTCAAAGCCAGGTACAAACCCCTATCCCTATGGTCCCAATTGGAGGGTTACGGATGCCCTTTGTATTACCATCTTGTGCTTCTGCAAAGAGAGACTCTTCGTCATTACCACAAGGGGACATATCAGAGAGAGCTAATTTCAGCCAGGCCTCAGTTTCTATTCTAGAACCTAGAATAAGCAACACATCACCCCAGAGGAACGTGCCGCAGCCCTCTTCCACTGGAATTGCCAGCAAGGAGAAGAAACAAGAAGAAAGTGTCCAGATATGTGCACAAGCTATTGCCTCCCTTAAGATAACTTCAGAAGATACCACTGATAAAACTCCAAAAAGCTGATTTGTTGTTCTCGCTGAAAAGAAATTGTAATATTAAGGGGGTTTTGTCAGTGTGCTTTTCATAAGGTGCAATACATGACAAAAAGTAATATAGTATATGCACATAATTATGCATACAAATGCACATATTTTAATCATAATTTAATTTTCTGTGAGCCCATTTTTGTATGCATGCATATAAGGCCATACATAGCATTTTAAACAGTTGTAAACTACTGGAGACCAGATATTAATCCAAGTCATAATAATAGACAAAACAATCCAGGTGATTCCAAAGGGCTCACGTTTCTTCATGCAAATGTAAATACCGAGAACTGAGAAAATGATTTCTGAATATTTATTCAAACTTCAAAAATTGCGTTAAAGTCCTATTTTCACCATTTTAAAAAGCACTTTTAGTTTTCAGATTTGGGGAGAGAAATCCATATATTGCTCTGATTATGTATTGAATCCTGACCATGCGATCTGCTTGTGCCTTTTTAGAATTGTTTGCCTATGCCTCAGTGGGAGAGAATTGTCTGGTGTATCGTTAAAGCAGTAAATATAGTGTTAAACAGATCTTTGAAAGTACTGTTGATGCTTCTGAAATTGCACTTAATTTACATGATATAGTTTGAATACTGAATACTAGCAGAGCTATGATATTGCTTGGTATATGGTCATTTGTGATTGCTAGTGCACTTTTCCTCTTGTTTAATCTTTGTACTTTTCAGCACTTATGCAACAAAAATACATCTCTAGATGTTGTTTATGTACTTTTATCTTATGTATTACTGCTATGATAACCTAAAGTAACTTGTAAATGTTATGAAGTTAAATGACTCATGTAAAGCACTTTTTACTGAAGTAATTGATAAATGCTGTGCAGTTGATAATTGGGCTCAATTTGGAGTCAATGTATAATTGATTTGATCGAATGGCACAACATTCCAGCCACTGTTTATTAAGTCAATTATATGCACATAATCATAGAGTGTTGGGTGGTAATGAATTACACAATAACTAGATCATGTCTTCAGGTTACCAAATTACAGAGTACATAAAATGTAATTATGTATTCAGTTACTAAAAAGTGATGTCAAGATGGGATGCATATTTTTACATGTGTAAATTAATCAGAGATTTCTTATCTAAGCCTCTCACAATCACTTAAAGTAAAACAATAATGTTCAATAAATCTTGTATGTTTACATATTTTGGACATATACTATTATCACTATCATAAATGCCTAAAATGTAGCTAAATAAATCTTAATATTATATATGTAATCTCCTTTTTCAATTTGGGCAAATCATTCGTTATGTTTTTTGAAACCTATTCACATCCCTTTTAAATGATACATGCATATTAAAACATTAAATTGATATTAAATAAGGTTTATTTTAACTGAATTAATTAATGTTTATAATTAGTGCCTGATTGCATTTTCTATTTCATCTGCCCAACACATACACAAACACACATACGGATACACATAATCATGTACTGTAATTATTTTTGTGTGTCCTGTGTGACACAGATAAAGAAACACTGATGTCGTCACAGATTTTTATTGACATCAAATAAGGTGAAATGTGTGTTTGATTGTATACATTTCTATGGTGAAATTGTTTTTAAATGTTAAAGCATTGTACTAGAGTATAAATTAGTATATTTTGGAACAATATCAAAGTACTGTTCCATTTCAGTGTTTTCTTAATATAGCCTATAGCTGAAGTTTATATTTACTCTTTGAGTGTTTGAAACTGAGCTCATGGTAAAGTTAGTTATATTAAATATATTAATGTAATGTTTACATTATAACTAATAGGGAGTTTTATGTCTTTCAGGTCAAAGTATTTATTGCATTTGATATATCACAGACGTCTGATCTTCATTCACAAATACTTAGACTTTTTTATTTATTAGCCATAAAGGCAGCTGATTTCTTTCTGATACTGTATTTTAGTCCCTTACAAGATGTCCACTAGGTACAATACACTTCTATTATAATAATTTGTCAGGAATGTTCTTACCTCAAATTCCTTACGAATAAAAAAATGAAAACAATAAATTTAGCAGGAGTGTTTTTTCATTGTTTTTTTCACAACAGAAAAAAATACATAAATTGCAGACAGTATGAATCCAATAGATAGTCTTCTTTTGTCTGGACAACAAATTTTTATTTCATTTGTTAATATACTGCCATTCCTGCATGTAAGGCCTGCAACACATTCAGAAATAATGAGAATAGTAAGGCATGTGCCATTTTGTAATGTTCTAACAATGTTTAATGTGTGTTTGCAGGAAGGTGTTCTCTGTGCAAAAACATTTTTTAAAGTCATGCCTAATGTTGTTGTCTTAAAAATATGTCCTAAAGGCAGCATATTTTACTCTAAAATCTCAATTAACTTTTCTGCCTTAATGCTGGAGTCATTAGTGTAAAGTGTAAATTCTTTTGCTAAAGTTATAAATGTAAAATTATTAACAATTAATTAATGATTATAAGTCTCAATGGGTGTTACATTAATAATAGTTATGTTTTTACACTACTGAGTTTACTGAGCTCGTAGTCAGAGTCCTGACAGTTGGAGCGCCTTCACTCTTGGTTGTTCCATAATAGGGTCCCACCAGATTATTTTGAGGTCTGCCCATCACAGCTGCTATCATTGGAATAGCAGGCACCCTGAGTCTTCCTCCACTCCTCTTCTGTCTCCGTCACTGCTGCTGCTGGTAAGTGCCACTGATTTTTTTTATAAACTAAGCACACAAAATACTACTTCTTTCTACTATTTCAGTAGCAGTAGTAGTATTTTCAGTTTTCTCAAAGTACTGTTTTTGTTGTGTATTTTGTTCATGTGTAGATTGTTTTATTTAATGATAAATGTGACAAAAGCATGTGTGCAGAGTTTTCTACCATGCTTGTCCAAATGGTTTATATATGATTTAAGATGCAACAAGGGTCATGCAGAGCCACAGAATGTCAAAATGTGACAAACAGATAATTGTGATATTTTACATTACCTAGATCACTTAAAAGGTAACAAGCAATATTATGATTAAACTCTATTCATTTTGACTAAGACTTAACACAATATATCAAAAGTTATGTTCATGATGAGACATGTAAAGGGGTTTATTTAATGTTCTGAAAGGAAAGTCGCTTAAGATTACAAAATGATTTAGCTATGTTAAGGGGCTCCAAAAATAGACAGCTGGCCTAGAACAGGTGCCATGTGCTATGCTTGTGACGGCAGGGGGTGACCAAGGGGTGATAAGCTTGGGCAAACAGGTTAATTTTAACCAAATGAACAGTGAGAATAAGCAGCGTAGCTTGAAGGGTAAACAACCTCAATGTTTAGACCTGTAATCTAAAAACCTTAGAACTTTTGATGAGGAATCTTCCCTGCTTGCAAATATAATGATAGTGCCACAATTAAATTATGACCTTTGTCATAACCTTTCCTGTCCAAAGACTATTTTTTTCATATTCTAATAATCTGTATGACCCAACTTTCAAACAAGCAGTTTCTACAGCCAACATTGACAGGTGCCTTCATCCAAAGTGACTCACAGTTTAGTTACAGTGCACATTGAGCAATTAGGGTTAAGGGCCTTGCTCAAGGGCCCAACAACAGCAACCTGACAGGGGTAAGGTTTGAACCGGCGACCTTTTGATTACTAGTCCTGTACCCTAAAAACTAGGCTATAGCTGGCCACATTTTCCTAAAATTTGTAATTACCACTATTTGATGATGGTTTGTGTACATTACTGTGCATTTAGTTACTTTTTGTGCTTTTGGTTGTTTGTTTTGGGGAGGCACATGTCACCAAAAATTAGGCTATTAGTCAATGGGCATTTTAATCTTTAGCACAATTGTATGGATCTAGGAAGTGAGCATCAATAATCTAAAGGTGGAGATTACCGTAAGTGGTATTTCCAGGGCAAACTCAAACATATTAGCCACACTTAACTTTTTAAAATTTCCTTGAAATTCTCACACTAACCATCTGTTAATTTTTGTTCTAGCATGGTATGTGGTACTGTAGCATGTAGTGTGATTACAGTAGAGGACATGCAGACTCAGAAAAAATCTGTAAAAATTATTTAGGTATTTGCATGCAAATGGGGAATTTCTTCTTTAAACTGCCTCTGTGTGGCTTAGTGGCTTATTGGGTAGCACTGTCGCCTCACAGCAAGGAGGTCCTGGGTGTTCTCCCCGTGTCTGTGTGGGTTTACTCCAGGAGCTTTGGGTTCCTCCCACATTCCAAAAACATGCAGCCAGGTTAATTGGAGAGACAAAATTGTTCATGACTGTGTTTGAAATAAACTTGTGAAAAGATTAACCGTGAGTAATGAATAACTGTGTGTCTACCATGAATGTGACCAAAAGTGTTGGACAAGTTTATTTCTGCCTTGCATAAAATATTTTTGATCTCACTTATTTTTTTAATCTACAATATTATTGTTACATATTAGGAGATGCAATTCAGTTGAATTGATTCAACACTTGTAAATTGGCAATTTAATTAGGTGTTTTTGTCTTTTCAGAGTTACTTCCTAAGAATGGAGAGCTGTTGCCAGTCTACAGAGGTGCAGACGTTGATTAGTGTCCCCAGTGTGGATACCATACCGGACCTCACTGAAAACTTGAGTCAGCAATTAGAGGACATTATCAGCTCTTACCAAGCAGCTGAAAATCCAGCTGAAAGTGAGGAACAGGAAGAAGAGGCAGTAATAGATGTAAAAGAGTCTGGGAAAGTGAAAAACCCTAAGGCTGAAAAGAAAATGCTCAAAGGCCTTGGTAAGAAACCTGAAAGACTTAGTGTCTTGAGTGTATTATTGTCCAATTAAATTACGTAATTAGATCGTAACATATTGTGGTATATTAGACATTGTTGAACCTTGTAGTGACCCTTAGTTGTAGTTTGAATGTGCAATTGCATGTTGGGTAATGATTTTGCTTGACTGTCCTTGATTAGTCTGGATCTGTACACTGTTTAGTTTGATACTTTATCTTTAAAAAAACTTACAATTACAATAATTCTGCTCCGTGTCTCGGGCTGAATCAATTTTATTTTGTTGAAGACATAACATATATGTCACTGTAGGAAAGGAGGCAATGCTTCTAATGCAAGGCCTTAACAAGCTAGGTACTCCAGAGCAGAAACTGGAAGCCTTAATCAAGAAACATGCGGAGCTGGTAAGCAAATTTACAACCATATTGTCTTGGTGCACATGAAATGTTTTAGACAAAATTGTATGCAAGAGGTTTTAAAGCAAATTTAATATATATGAATATGTATCATTTGCAGCTAGAAGAGTACCGCTCTGAACAGAAGCAGCTGAAGATGCTCCAGAAGAAGGTGCTACAGGTGATGAAGGAAAAAGATCAGCTTCAGAGTGAGCACAGTCGAGCCGTGCTGGCCCGCAGTAAACTTGAAAGCCTTTGTCGGGAACTGCAGAGACACAACAAGACTCTCAAGGTGAGACTATATCTAATACAATTTTTTGGGTGTCAATTTTAAGATGAAGCAAAATATATTCACCCAAGTCTCTTTGCCAGGAGGAAACTCTTCAGCGATGCCGTGAGGATGAACTAAAGAGGAAGGAGATCACCACTCACTTCCAGAACACACTTACAGATATCCAGGCTCAGATCGAAGAGCACAGCAACCGCAACAACATACTTTGCCAGGAGAACAGTGACCTAGCTGAAAAACTCAAAGGCTTTATTGCTAAATATGACCAGCGAGAAGCGGTATGAGACTCTTACTTCATTTTGGCACTTACTGTGTTCAATTTAAATATTCATGTAAACAATCTATTCAACATTAATTGATCCTAAGTAATCTAGTATAGCTGTTTCTTATATTCTAGTTTAAAGTAAGTCATCATTACACTTAATTGTTAAATACATTAACAAATATTTAGTTGTAAAGTGACCAAAGATAAATTTTATTTACAGTTACATTTAGTTATTTATAGAATACAGTTCAAATGACATATTATCCTACAAAGCAGTAAAGTTAGAACAGTTAGAACTAGTTTAGCATGATGGTGTGTGAATTATCTTACTTTTGCCTTAGTCCTTACCTACCCTATGTGTAACTTTGGTAGCTGTTGTGGATAAAGGTGGGATTCAGCGAGTGATAATTAGAAGTAAAATGGGTTACATCAAAATCAATTAAAATGAAAATTTCTGGCAGTGGCTTTGAACTTTGAAAATGCCACTTATTTACTCATAGGATAAAAAATTTAATGATGCTTTCAACAAAGATAACCTTTGTAAATCATTGTCAAATCACCCATAGGGAAATAACAAAGACAGGTGCTTTGTGTCGGGTCTCAACTTCAAGTTGTACTGTAAAATACAAAGTTGATACATTATATAAAACGTTTAAAATGTCCCATGAATAGGTGAAATAAAATATTAGGAATATGCAGGTAAACATTGTAACCTGCCTAATATATTCTATGTCAAGTTTGTTATTCAACTTGACCCAAAAGTGCCTTACTGTTGTAGAATCTTGAGAAGGTGTTCAAGCACAGAGACTTACAGCAGAAATTACTAGAGACGAAACTTGCTCAGGCCAATGCAATGTTGAAAGATGCTGAAGAGAAACACAAACTGGAAAGAGCTTATGTGAGTCACATATGTTTTAATTTACAGTAATTTTCAGTCATTATCATATTCTCATCCAATCTAACATGGTGCATTTTCTTGATGGACAGTTACTGAAGCAAACAGCTGAAGCTAAGCTGGAAGTGACACTTATGAAGGAGCAAGAAAATGACATGAAGACTCAAGTA
>JAYDZG010000011.1:14150923-14167584 GCA_034509265.1 Microcambeva bendego
ATCTAGAACATTTAAGTGAATTATTGACAGTAAATGCTATTGAATGAATTAAGTATTTGGACAAAACAAGTAATGTGTAAATAGTAATAGGAACTCATTTTATTTATGCTGGATTTATGCTCTTTTCTTCTGCATTGACTGTTTTAACTGCTTGCCACTGTACTAAAACCGGATTGAGAAAATATGGCATAAATTGTGAACTGTAAAACAGAGACAAAGTGTGAATTATAGTAATACCACATTTGCTAATCCTAGAATCAAGTTTAGATTGAAGAACTTCAAAATGCTGACCGAAGCTTTTTTGTTCGAAAATAATTTACATTTTTAAAGCACTATACATTTTGAATACACTATCAATACTGTCAGTCAGCACTGTGTTATGTAGTTTTCAAGCCTGCAGCTCAGTAGAAGATGGCTTCACAGCAAATCTTCACACTAGGTACGGTGAACATGTAAAAGCATAATTCTTTTCCAGCCAACAATTTTAAATCTAATATTTATTTATTAATTTTTAATTATTTTCCAATGTTCTGTGCAATAATACCATATTAGATAAGGTTTTGTCAAATCCTGTCCCACCCAGTCAATTGAGCATTTTACTCATTCAGGTTCTGCAAAAGGCCGACTGCTTGTTGAACTGATAGATAATATGTTTGTATTTCTGCCACCGTTGCAAGAAAAAGAAAGAGGAAGTAAAGGTTGAGATGTTATAATGGATAGGCTTGCAGGTGTCACTTTTTGGTTTTCCGATTCAGAAAGGTTATGAAGCTGCCAAAACTGTAGCTCGTCCTGTTGACGATGAGTCTTCATGTGGGCGTTGCGACTTTTCACCTTTAAAAACACTCTGCAAACAGAAGGTACATAGTAACACCGGTACATAAACCATGTAAATAACTGGAACACCTAGTTACTATTACGTGTATCTTACTTTCCACATTCAGTGCAGGGGAATATGCGGTTCGAGTCTGTGACACCACTGACTGTACTGTTCGAAGAAGAGCTTTTTACAGAGCTTGTAGAAAAATGCTGAGCTGATTTGGATCTGCCATATTCAACTGGGGAATCAAACAATCCATTTTTATTGCTGTGATTCAGTTCATCTCCATTTGTCATCTGTTTGAAGGACAAATTTTTGAACAATTGTTAAGACTAGCACAACTCTTCTAAGATATACAAGTTTAATCACACAAAGCAACATCAATAAAAGATGTGATTTCGTTTAAATCAGGAAATAAAACAATTAAAGTATTTGCTAAGTATTAATCAATCATATTGTTAGGTAAAATTGTCGTACTGAAAAATATTCACTTACTGGCTCAGAATGAACGACTTCACATACAGACACAGCACATGTAGTGTGTGAAAGTTCAGAGAATTCCTGGCCTCCAGTTTTGCTCTTTGTGTCATACACAGGGTTTTTGGTGTCCAATTCCTTCAAGTTACCCTTTTTTTAAAAGAGCAAAAGACATTTAGGACACTCTCAGCATGTGACCATTCCACAAATGTGAAAATATATATTATATGCATTACTATATATTATATGCATTAGTCACTTCTGTTTAGAAATCTACAACCTTAATTGTTTTTTTGGATTTTTAAATGGTTTTTATTCATTAGCAACTCCAGACCGCTTACTGAATCTACTATTATCAGCTACAAACATTGAATGATGGTGGCTAACAAATGCTTCCAAAAAGGAATGTAATGTTTTGGTCAGATAAAAATGATTCAACAGCAAAATGTAACAAATTAAAATATATGCTGGAAATGTAATAAATAAAACAGACAATTACATACATTGTGTAATGATTTTTCTTTACCTCTCTCTCTGTTGTTGTTGGTCCAGTGCTTAATCTCCTGCCCAGTCGTAGCCTTTCCTTCCATGTGTAATAATACTCAACACACTGAGCTACTGTTTTTGTCTTCACCTAAACACACAGTTCACATTAAAATGTATTTTGTTTTCAACGTATATATAAAGTAAAAAAATTACCATTTTTTGAATGAGGTAAAAATCCTCATTGTAAATCAACAGGGCCTTGTTTAGCTGTCTCTTTTCTTGCAGGGTCCATTTATCTGATCCTAGTTGATGGATTAGAATAAAAAAGCAAATGAGAACAACTGGTTATCATAAAAGCATAGACTCACCATCAGTCACCAAGCACAATGTGTGTTCATCTTTTATCTTTTGTCAGAGGACACTTTCTGATCACATGACACTGTTAGATTTATATTTATCAATATTCTTGTTTTAATATGAAAATGTGTAAAACCATAATAACAATGATATTGCCAATAAACACATACTAGTACAATACACTGTATTATTTAATTTTCATCTTAGTGTCTGTACACTAAATATCAGTCAAATAGCACCATTCAGCGAGGATCCTGAAAGTATAAAGTTTCTTTGATGAATAGGCTAGAGAGGGTTGACAAAGAGAGATACAGATGTCACATCTATGTGACAGGTGTTTTTAATAAAGTGATTGGTGATTAATTTCACAAGAAATCAGCTGACCAAACTAGTAAAAATTGTAATTCACACACCAGCGTAATGGTAATCTGTGTAAGGATTGCACATATGTTTCAGTGGCTCCAGTGAAAGCAGTTTCTCAAGCGTTGTCTGTGAAATGATGTAAAAACACATACAAAATAGCATAACTTATAAGCATATTATGTATTTTATTGTCAGGTGTGTAAAAAAACCAAACCAATAGAAAATTGACATGCTCACCATGACATCCCCTCGACATTCAAACAAACAATGCAGAGTGAATTCTGTGTTTGTTCCTCCTCCTGGGAGCACACTGGAGCAGGCCATTTTCAACAGATTATCCACTTAAATCAGAACGAATCACAGATGCCATCAGGACACATATAATTGAAAGGCTGCATTTTTTTTTTACAAAAAAAGTTTTAACTTCTAGTAAATGTTTTATATTAAATAATTCAAAAAACATTCAAATCTGTGTCTGGACTGACATTACCCCTCTGTTGCTTTTCAAGTTCATCCAAATCACAGGGTGTCCACAGAAGATCAGCCTTATGGGTTTCTTCTGTCATTTTAGAGAGACTCAGAATGTCTGGTATGTCTGCTTGAAAATCTGTACCAACATTGATCTGACTGCAGTGCAGTCACATAAATCTTAAAATCAATCACGTAAAATGGCAATACAATTTTAATTAACAAGGGACATAGTTATGAATATCAGTATTTTCAAATAAAGCATTTTTTGTAGATGGGAAAATTAAATGAATCATGAAAATAATTACAAATTACAAATATTACAAATAATATTATTAATGTGCATACATTATGTAATTGATCACACACTGTTCTATAGTAGTATTTACCACATATTACAACACTCTCCGGCGTGTGTGCAGTCTACTGAGCCCTTTTTATACACCAAAACACTTGGGGGGATTTGAGTGGTTTCACGCACTACAACCATATTTCTGAGCTCTTCCCCTTTCTGTGCAGGCACTGTGGGCAACCAGGGTCCTTACACAGCACTAACCCTCTGTTAAAAAATTTTGTCGGCAGGTATTAGTCAATTATGTATACTAGAGAGCACCCAGCCGACCAGTAGCAGAGACCAGCCTCAAACCTGGGAGTTCATAATCTCGTAGTTGGTGTGCCAGCGACTTTTCACAAAAAACATTTTTAGGTTAAAATGCCTAATTATACATTTACTACAGTAGTTATTATGATTAAGTATTACAATTTTAAGCAATACTTACGGTTTTGCGCCACTTGATTTATCTGCTGGAGTGACTTTATAGTCATCTTTGTCACCTATGGTGTGTGTGGAAGTGGAAGCCATATAAGATCATTAATACCCTACATTCCTTATACAGTGGTATTAAAATCCCATTTATTATATAATAAATAACACTTACTGTCCTTCCATAGATTATCACGATAGACAATCTGTGCTACATTGCATGTGTTGCCTCCATTAACAGTGCTAAAGAGTCCAGAGCCAGGACGCACAGGGCTAAGCATTGGTGGAGGAGTGTATGGTACCTCATCACCACAGCTTCCTGGTGAACGCAGTTGGCTCTGGAAAAGCACCGGTCCTCTGGATTGTACTCCAGTATTACATGATGTAATGACAAGTGGAACTACACAGGGCCGGGACTTTTTTTTCTCCTGCTTTATCGTACTATCCCCAACTCCTACAGAACTCTTCACCTACATTAGACACATTTATAGATGTTCACTGAATAAGCAGAAATGTAATGTTTTTAAGATGCATTAGAACTATTGTTATCATTACTTCAAAAGTAAGCTTTTAATAAGAGTAAGGATGTTACAGACTCTTTAAGAGTATTTTCAACATGGGCCTCAACAGCAGAATGCATGTTCCACTTTTAGTCAGGCACAGTTAGTTAGCTTTCTGGGGATGATTTGTAATCTGAAACAGGCTACATATATCTGGTCTGATATACAATGACATAACATATACTATTATTGTGGTCCTAATAACAGCACTAGTAAGGATATTAAAAATATTCAATTACATAGAGGCCATCCAGGGCCCTACAGAGGGCACATCTGACCTAATTTCTCAATGGTGCTATTAAAAGAAATCAGAGGTTGCACAGGTGCCAACAGCAGTTCAAGGGAGCAGTTTGAGGGGAATAAAATCTCTGCCAAGTCTCCCAGTGGTTCAACAACAGACACACATTAGGGCTAAAATTGTGCACCCGCCTTTAGCTCAAAAGTATGATGTATTCTCAAAGCACAGTCCACTCTTACTCTTAACTTTTACTCTCTTGGTAATTGTACAGCTACATGCATACTAATTTTCAACTGGCTACGCTAAAAAAGCAAACACTGCTGTAAAAATGCTGGTGCTATGCGCATAATTTTAAACATATTTCTAATGCTTAAACATATTTCTAATGCTTTCTAATGCATATTTTTCATGACAAATTTGTCATTAAAAGTTTATATACAGCCTAAGCCTATAAACAAAACAAATGAACATCATAAATGACAGCAATAAAGATTTAGTAACTTAACATGATGTAACACCAGAGCAACCAAGTGAAAAAAGTTAGTCTCGAGCCCTGAAAACTTACACGTGATGAGAAGACTTTTGGTAAACAAAGTTGCTGCTCTGGACCACACAAGTCTTCAAAATCAGTTTTATTAATGTGGCTCTGTAGCACATTTGAAATCCTGGAAGGTACTTGAATGTTATTTATAGGAACAGACACAGGAAACACCATGCAATCAGTTTGAGTTAATTCTCTGGATGGCTGCATTTGTCCATCAGGCTGTAATGTAAGAAAGATGAATTTAGAACATAAAAAAGAATGTGCATACCATCAAATTATACATGTATATTGGCATACCCTGATTTTTTTTCTTTTGTTAATATTACAATATGTGTTTTTTGCCCAAACCCTGCATAAACCCTGATTTTAGAAAGTTCTAGTGGACCTCGGGTGAAAATCTATAGGCATGGAGCTGGTGTTTAATTACATATTTGATATCCGGGTGAACCCTCAATGAGGCTATTCCCTGCAAATAAACACCTGAAAGGAAGTTCTTGCCTCTGTCATTATGTGTACCACAGTGAGCATGCATTTAATAGAAATGTATGTAAAAGAATAATGAGAATGATCTCATTATTGAAGTTTTAGTTGAATCACGTTTTGTTCTTGAATTTGTCAATGAATTTGATGCATCAATAATTAGATTATAACATATAAAAAGGTTTGTTCCAAACTAGTTAAGCATAAGGCTATACACAGATGTATTTATTTTTTACTTTTAAATTAAGTCTTAGGATGGCGTGCATTTGGCTAAAGGTACAACTCTCTAAAACTAATATCAGTGCTTACATTTTTGACTGTCGAGGTGTGTGTCCGGAATCCTCCATGGGAACGCATGTGTCCATTGAGGGCTGGCAAGCTTTTAAACTCCCTGTGGCATAAAATGCATTTTAGCATGGTTTTTGAGCCTTGAGCCTTCACCACTTGCCTCCTAGCATCAAACACAGCAGGGAATATTGTTAATATATTGACAATAGTTTAAATAGTTTTGATAATAAACTTCAACTAAAATGTCTAACCTTTGGTAAGGCAGAAGTTGGCCATCCTGGTTCTTAGATGAGCACTTTTTGGAAAGAGAGGGGTACATGGTTAAATTTCTTTACTCAAAAGAAGCAGCAGCAGATTGGCAGCAGATTGAACATAAACAATTAGAATGTTACAATTAAAAATGTTTAGCTTTAAAATGACATATTTGTATTTAGTTAGCAGAATTGTTCATACCAAAAGTCTATTTCATGTTTAAAACTCAGAAAAGCCAAAGACAGTTCAAAATTATCATTTTAAACAACTGAAAAATCACAGTGTAATATAATTGTTTTAAAAGACGAGCTTCAAAGCCCCATTTGATGCTAAACAAATTATTTGAGGCTTTTCTTTCAAAAAAAATACTCATTACTCTAAACAGAACAATCTTTATTTATTGCATTGATGAATTTACTACCTGTGCCCACTGTGGTCTGTTAAGGGGATAAGGGTCTGTTGTCTGACCAACTTGATTGACCCCTGTTCCCACACTTTGATAATTGGAACTGAAGAAGTCACTCCGTTTTTGGAGGTAATTTAAATCCCGACAGGTGTCTTCTTTTGTACTACAAAATCCTGACACAACATCAACTGATGCCAAGTGATCCTGCATTAAAGGCAATAAGTGTGACTGTTTAAAAGGCCATTGGTTCTGGTAATGTTCACTCTGGTGAGAGAGTGAGCAAAAATGCTGTGGTGCCTGGAATTGAGGAGAGTGATGAGATAACCCTTTCCCAGCTGACTGAAAAGCTGCTTGCTCTTGTGCTTTGTGTTCTTCGGAGTAGGCGTACGTTGGTGATCCAACTAACTCTTGGCCTTCTCGGACCTCTACCGGAGTTAGCTGCTTTTGCACACTGGATGAATTAGCAGATGGTTGGTGCTGCTGAATGTGAAAGCCTGGCTGCTGGAGAAGATACGGACTTTGAGGTGGGTAAAAGGGTACCTTATATAATGACTCTGAATAGCTGTCTCTTAACTGTGAATAATGATATTGTTGATGGGTTTGGAATAAATTGTAAGTCATGTTTGGGTCATCTATTGGATGGTTTAGTATCTCATTATGATGTGGCTGACTCTGCATGTTCACAGGACTAAAGGGATCTCTGTCAGACCCTTCTGAGGGTGCTCCACTCTGTGGTGACATCAACATCTCTGAAACATAACAGTCCTCTGATCTTTCCCCTACACTGTTTGTAAAAATTGCATTTTTGTTTTTTGCAGAAAAAGCATTGGAAAAGGAGTCTAGTGTGTGTAGGGCATTGGTATTTAATTTACAAGACAATGTGGGGTTACTTTGAGGAGAAACATTATAGGGGAAGACAATATGGGAGTCCATAGTCTCAGTTAGCAGTGAAGATGTAGACTTCTCGAGTTGATTACAGTCCCAAGGTCCTCCACATTGTGGTATATCAAGCAGTGAAGAGATCTCATTTTGAGGAGTGGTAGGGGATGGAATGTAATTTGGATTAACATTTGGAGACGCTGGAGAGGGATGAGATGAGTTTGTAGCGGATACACCATAGCCAGGTCTTGTAAAAGTATTGCTATTCTGAAGTGAGGCTCCATTACAGTCATTATTAAGATGATACAGGTTTTCTGACATGTTGGAAAAATGGAAGAAATGCCTTGTTTTATGCAACTCCTCTAGAAGGCATTGTGGTTGTGATGAGAAAGCATAGAGGACAATCAAGATGGTGACATGTAGCAGTCATTTCCGTTGTCATATTCAAACTGCCTTTCATAAATGCAGCAGGTATTTCATCACAAACAGTAGTTTTCTGTGGAAAAGAAAATATATTTCTGACATAGTATGTAAGTAAAGTGTACACAATATGGTAGGTCAAAATAGACTTAAAGAGTAGAACAAACTTACAGATACAGTACAGGAAGTGTTGTTAGCTCAGGGGTTCTGATAAAAAATGACATCCAATTCCTGGTCCACCAACCTGCCACCTCTGGAAATTGGAGCAAAGATAAAACAGTCTGAAAAATAAAAACATGTTAATGTACACTGTACACTCTGATTTTTTGTTTTATAATGATTCATCTTATGCTGTTAAGTAAAAATGATACACAAAAGCACATGCAAATCTGATTTGTGAATGTTCAACTTTAAAAAGTAGTTTGCATGTTGGCTCTTTAACACCTCTTTTAGGTCACACCATGACTCAGTCCGATACTTCCTCTCTTACCCACACACTTGTGTATGTCATTTAGATATGTACCATTCATCACTTCCTGTAACACAAACGGTTTTCGATAGTGGACTGGCATTTCAAGTGTTGTTCTACCTTAATTATGATGAAAGAGTGTACACACAAAAATAGGTTGTCAGAACAAGAAAGATAAATATATAACATTTTTATATAAATGTAATAAATACCTCAATGGCATTTTAACGTTAAGGCTAGTTATTGTATTTGTACACATATGTATTTTGATCTCTCAAAACAAACATCCACTTCAGGCCAAAATTAAAGGATACACTGACTGCAGTTACATACATCTGACATAAACTTTAACCACTATTCATTAATTCCTCAACTAATCAGTTATTTAATTGATTTGCAACACTGTGTTCTTGAAGGGTTTTTAATTTAGAGAAATTTAAGATTATGATAACTTGGGCTTTATGTTAAAGACAACAAAAAACCTAAATAAAGAAGCAAGTGGCAATTAATTATTTAATTTATGAAAATACATTTATGTAAAAGTATGAAAGCAGTGAAACATAAAGTGTACCATTAAAAGGATGCAAACAATACTCCAAGAATTCTTGCCACAGTTAAGTACAAGCACAAATCAGAAATCAACTTGAACTTATTGTTCTATCCATTATTGCATGTATTTGCTAAAAACTTAGGTAGGGAATACAACTAGATACCAATATAAATGTTTCAGGTGTTTTGTCATCTTTCCTGCAAACTTGAATTGAAAAAAATAAGGGATCTTGAAAAATATGGGATTGCCGTTGATGCATCTTCCAAAAGGGATATGGAAAAATAATTAATCTGACCATAGTACATGTTGCCTCTGTGTGATTGCCAATTCAAGATTCTTCTGAGCCCAGAGAACTTGACGGCATGTAACTCTGTATTGTAGTACTTGACAATGGTTTGCCAAAGCAATCATGTGGTTATATCATAGACTAACCAGCTATGGCTGTAACTAGAATGTAATAGTAAACACTATTGGAAAATGAAGTTGCTATAGTGGTTTCAATTTAATTTTAGCGGAAATTGTCCTGCTGAGTCTTGGATCCAAAGTGCCGTGCAATTGTCTGCAGTGCCCTGCACATGGCTTCTGATTATTGCTTAAATACAGTAATAATAAAGTGTAAGATGTAAACTCGAATATTTTGGAATTTTAAATGATAGAAAACACTTAAAACACACACACACACACACACACACACACACACGCACACACACACACACACACTCTCTCTATCTCTTATAATTTATAGTCTACAACCATAAATTAATGACTAAAAAGTGGTATAGAAGTATAATCATCAATTATTTGTAATTTATAGAGTTAAGTTTTTAAGTGAAACTGATTCAGATGTAGTGTGTCGGTAAGTGTCAAAAGCCTCGAGTGGTTTTGTGGTTTTAAAAGTTTCCATCCTCGGTTCGCATTGCTAAGTGACTAAGTGAATAGTAAATGTTACAAGCTTTAGCCAGTTGAAAAACTAAAAGCCCTTAAATTTGACCTGAGCAGTATGGAAAACACCTGTAAACATAGCAAAAATTGGATTAAAAAGTGTACATTACTATGTTACAGCCTTATTCCAAATTGGATTACAATTGGATCCACACACAATACCCTATAATGACAAAGTGAAAACAATTGTTTCTACTTAAGTGTTCACAGCATTTTCCATGACAATCAAAATTGAGCTCAGGTACATCCTGTTTCCACTAATCCTCTTTCAGTTGGATCAGACAACTTGATTGGAGTCCACTTGTGGTAAATCTAGATTTGGAAGGGCACACGCCTGTTAATATAAGGTCTCAGAGTTGACAGCACATATCAGCACAAACCAAGCCATGAATTCCAAGGGGAGGTCTGTAGACCTTTCAAACAGGACTATATCAAGGAACAGATCTGGGGAAGGGTACATAAAAGATTCTGCAGGTCCCAAATAGGACAGGTCCCAATTAGCACACCATCTATAAATGGAAGAAGTTTAGAAACACCAGGACTCTTCCTAAAGCTGGCTGCCCAGCCAATCTTAGTGATCAAGGTAGAGGGGGCTTAGACAAGAAGATGACAAAGAACACAAGGGTCACCAAAGGGAACCCAAAAGCCACCTAAATAAATCTCAGACTATGAGAAACAAAATTATTTGGTGTGATGACCCTAAGCACACAAGATAACAAAGGAGCCCAGAGCAGAACCTGAGTGAACATCTCTGGAGAGATCTGAAAATAGCCGTGCACCAATGCTCCCCATCCAACCTGATGGCGCTTGAGAGGTTCTGCAAAGACGAATGGGAGACATTTCCCAAAAAAAAAGTGTGCCAAGCTTGTGGCATCACACTCAAATAGCCTTGAGGCTGTAATATCTCAATGCAATTCACGCTTTGAATAATTATGTAGATATGTTTTGTTTTTGTTTTTTTAATAAACTTGAAAAAAATCCAATCATTTTTCACTTTGTCATTATGGGGTATTGTGTGTAGAATTTTGAAGGGAAAAAAATGTAATCTATTTTGAAAAAATCTATTTTTGTAATCTAATTTGATAAAAAAAAATAGGAAAAAGTCAAGCGCTTTAAATACTTCCTGGATATACTGTACAGTGTGTAAGCTACTCTCATCCAATTCAGACATGAATCCATCCTTACATGTGTACATCCATCTGTGCTGATTGTCTTCTTTGGGGCAGATGGGATCTTACACGGCAGGCAATGTTACATGTTCGACATTGGTTGGAAGAGCATACTCAAGATCTCCAGGTACTACCTTGACCCCTTGACTTCAGTGATCGAACTGCACGGCTTCTGATTTCTGACAATCCATCAGGACCTTACTGAGTCACCTGTCTAGCTGCTGTCCATGTTACACACATCAGTTACTTTGCTGTGTTGAATATTACATAATATTTGACTCAAAAGTGTATATTTCCTTAATCCAGATGGATTAGCCCATTCTTAAATCCTCATTGCAATTGTGCTTCTCTTTCTCAACATGTCAACCTGCTTCAGACAGTTTGTTGTGGATTGTAAACAGCATCACATATTTAATGTTACAAGCTAAAATCAGAAATACTTCGGGACAGCTGGAAAATTTAATTTTATTGCAGACAGTATAAACCCAGGATATTTATTGTTCCATATGGCCTACTTAATTTTATTTGATTGTCAGTCTGTCATTTCAGATATTTTGGAACTGAGGATACCAATAATTTGTCCCATTTTCCAGCAAAAACCTCAGGTGTGCCAACAGTACAGGTTGTTATTAAAGCATTTCTCTAATTATGCACATTTTAAATTGAGGACAGGTCAGGACTGCAGGCAGGTCAGTCCAGTATCTGTACCTTCTTATTCCACAGCCATGCCCTCTTCCTGAAGGCAGCATATGTTGTTATAAAATCCTAATGCTAACTTTAATACTACCGTTAAAGAAGTCTAAATTACCTTTGCCAAGGGCAGGTTAAAAAAAATCTAAAATACTAATTAATCTGTCCACAGTTCCTGTTTGCATTGCCATTTGAAGGATTAGAAATCAAAGTGTTCATCTTAAGTTTGCACCCTTGTCCTTTACACACTGAAATGTCTCTCAATTCATTTAATCATTTAATAATATCATGCTTTGTAGAAGGGTATTTTTACAAGTACCTCTTAACATGACATGTTTAAAATCATTACTATAAATAATTACTTGCCTTAAAGTGTATTTTTAGTGTTACATACAAGAATGGATGTATATGCAGACCAACCAATACATAAAATGTGATTAGTGGGTCAATTATCATTGTGCCAAAGTTCCATCTGACCCTGTCTATGGATGACAAAATCAATTAAATAAATTCTCTAAATGTATTATTTATTTTTAAAAATAAATAATGTTGGACCAGCTTTACTGATGGATCTAGGGCTCTTATCCCCAGTGATGCTCTCGTATAATCAGGCATCTGAATACAGACACGATTTCTGAAAGCAGATAGTTAAGGCTGTGCGATGGCAGTCCTGGTGTGCATAGTGATTCTTGGGAAACCTGATCCAGCCATATCCAGAATAAATTTATTGATGTTTCTGTTTATTAATATAGTACCACATACTATCAAGTAATACAGTTTTACTCACAAAGCAAAATTCTGAACAAAAGTCAATATAATGCATCAATATAATTTGTAATATCCCAACTTTACAAGTATATCACAAACTGGGTGGCTGTTTTGAATTTGAGTAATATCATTCTTTTGTCACAGTAAGAAAAATAATATGAATCAGAATTTATTTAATAAGATGATTAGGTTGCCCTAAGATGTCGCAAGTATTTAATATCAAAATGCAACCCATAACTTAACCTGAATAAATATTTAATAATTGTATTAACTATTACAGTTTAGTAGCTATTACTTTTGTTATTGTATGTAAACCAACTAATACGAATAACACATTTTATATGCATAGTGCCATCACATTAATAGTTTAACTACAGCATGGCAGTAGCAGATCCAGGTAGCATGTTAATATAAACTCTCATTGTTTAAATTTGCACCACTATTTACTCTCCAAACTGGAAAACAACAAATCTGTGACAACACTTGCCTTGGTTCTCGTTCAGTTAATGTGGTCCATTTTAAGCCAGTTCAGTTGCAATGCTAAAACCGTACCAAAAGTCATAAAGACAAACGAAACAAGTAGCTGTCTATGCATATGTCGTTTTAGAAAAGCAGCGGCTGAAAAGTTGTTGGCTAAACAGGGGAAGTCAACATACTGACTGCTGAGTAAGGAATTCTGCATATCTCTTCTTATAGTAATCCTATTTCTGACAGCTCTGGGGGTTGAAAGAAGTTCAGGAAATGCAGTCTTTTTATTTTTATGCAGTGGGGCTTCCTGAACATAACCACAAATATATTCTCAACCTGTCAAACGTGCTTCACAGTGCATAGCAAAGCCCTAAATTAAACCAGAATTATGAAAGCTGTGGACAAAAATGTGTAACACGTAACGCACTTGTGTAAACATAGAGTTTGTTTGTGACATATTAAAACTCATATATGAGCATAACTAAACTAGGAGCCTACAAATTATTTAGGAGAGTGTGGGAGACATATGAGATGGATGGTCAGAACATTGGACAAAATTTGTTATCATTCTACTACCTAAGTAACTTGCTCCAATGCAGCAACTACAGCGCACGTGCTATCAAGATCATGTTGCAAGTAATCTTGAAACAAAAGCAAACCAAGCTTGAAGAAGAGATTGGCGGTGATGATAAAACTGATCATTTATAAAAAGGATGTAAAGAAACATGTCAGTTAACACTATCACCAAGCTATGAATGATGGAAGCTTTGGTCTGTATCCATGAGAAGCCTAGACACTGAAGAATTTTAAGAATGCATTCTGGGGTTTTTATAAGAAATACATCAGAAAACTATCGAATAAAGATAACCAATTTTATAAATTGGATAGAACAGAGTCAAAGCTACTAATCCAGATTGAGGGTGTTGGGGGCCATGGAACCTATCAATTTCAACGAGCACAAGGCACACAGAAACACCCTGGATGAAGCACCAGTACATCGCAAGGCAGATGCACATACATACACAGGCACAAACACACACTTACTTATAGAGCAATTCAGTGTCTCAGGCAGTGTTAGCTACTGTGCTGCCCATGAACTTTGGACACTGTCTATTAAGTTGTTTAGTGTGTTTCTGTGTTTCCTGAATTGCCTCAAAACATTATGGTGGCTTGGTGTGAATTAATGATTTAAGCATGTCCATAGTCGATCGCTGCTTTGTAAACATATAATCATTAAAGGTAGAACTTAAACTGTAACCTCTATTTGGATTATGACTTTAATTAATCAGTAACTGGGTGTAATGTGTAAATGTCATCATCATTAATGCTTGAAGTACGTCTTCAGACCTCACGGTGGCATTGTGTTTTACACAGAGACATTTGTCCGCATTTTACCCAATTCGCCCAGTAAAACACACGTGTGTGTATACACACCCTGTTAACACACACTAGGGGGCAGTTAGGGATTGTGTGATTTGCTCAAGGGCACTGCAGTCAACCGGAAACCTTCCGATAATAAGCCCACTTCTCTTACCACCACACACTTATAATTTTGCAACAGCACCCCCTATGGTCAGATCTAGGTTTTGGCACTACGGCGGAAGAACAGAGTGCGTCATTCATTAAATAATAATAATACAAAAATAATCTAACTCATTCAATTAAACATCGTGCTTATATGAACAATATAAACCAAAATAAGCGTAATTTGGCCGAAAATGCAAGTAATCAAGTAAACGAGTATCGAAATATTTGTCTGCGAATTAAGTTCAGATTAGAGCAATTTGACTAGATCATTGCCAGATAAAGAGTACTCTAAATGTCAACATGATCAGGCAGAAAGTTGAAAGATCACATCTGAACTGAACACAACACTTGAATGTAGTTATAGTTCACCAGATTTACTGTATGTCTTGTTTACCATAAGCTTCAATTCTGTCGCTATTGCAGTTTATAAATACATGCAAACAACGTGCGCCTGAATACAACCAGCCATCACAACTGTCCCTCGTTCATCATGTAGATTAGTTACACGTGAAACATATTTCAATATCGTATCAAAGCAAATTATTAAATTATAAATATTATAAACGTTTCGAATATTTAAATACATTGTTCTACTTTATTGTAGATCCATAAGCTTTTAATATGCAGAAAAAATACCATATGTTTGTTGGTGTTCGTGATATAAAAATAAACATTATATCACATTAAGAAAGCACACCGACTAAAATAAGGAAGTTTATAGCGGAACTCACGAGGTGTGGCTTCAACACTTTGACGCTGAAACTTACATACTATGATATTGTACTTAACAGTACGACGACATGTGTTTTGGAGAGTACGAATTGATGTAGAGTTCATACACACCTTTTAGTAGGGTGGTGCGAAAGTACGCATTGGGTCTTGGGTAGTAGTAGACGTTGACAGCAATCGGGGCTTTGATAAACATTTCTTACAGATTACTAGAAACAGAGATATTAATCTAGGGGATAAAGGCATCTTTGAACAGGTTGGTACTGTACCTTTTTTTAGTAAATTAATCATACTCATATTTGAATAATGACTCATTATGGGAGTAAGGTTATAACGTTTACACAGGAAGTTATGAGCAGACTCTCATGTGCTATGATGACATTGACAGTTTTAGATTTTTTAAAGAAGTTAAATATATGCATTGTAGAACAATGGATAAAGAAAAAACAGAAAAAATGCTGGTGGCATTACATTTTCAGCTATTTTTCTAGGAGCATTTCAATGTAATACTGCAGAAAAAATAAGCCTGTTTTGGATCTCTGGGCAACTAATATGTCCACTCTTCATGTTAAAAAAGGAAGATAATGTTTTAAAATTATATTTCTCCAAATAGGAAAGGTGTGTGTAGTATGAGGACATGTTGGATAAGTTTTGTCCTAGGTGAACATCCCACCTTTGATCAACTTTTTTTTCCACTGCTATTGTTCCAGATTCCATTTCTTATTTTTAGTTTTCACACTTCTCAAATGGAAATTTATGCTCATTCACTTCTACATGCTGTAGATGTCATGATACCTGTGCTATTCATTGCAGAGTGGAGCTGAGATGTGCTCTCGGTTATGACAGCCAGTGTGGATATGTCTGGAGAAAGCAAAACATTTTCCTGGAAACCAGCACTGTGTGAACAGCAGCAGTCATGCAGTGGCCCTGAAGTTTCAAGAGATAATGCAGAAACAGTAAAGATCCTAAAAGTGTGCTTTATTAGTAATAGCTTCAATCTGGGTAAAAACTTTAAACTTGTTAAATGTGACAGCTCCTGGGAAATCAAGGTGAGTATGTGTTTATTTGAAGCAGGCTTTAATAATCTTTAGTAGGGATTACAATGCTACTAATTTCACAGACCTTATTTAAAAAAAACCACAGATTTCACAGATATTTTAAAAACAGCGGCCACATTTCTTGGCAATCATTTGATTACACTCATAAATTAAATGATAAAGCGAAGCTACTATACACATCATTGGATGTAAAAGTAGAACATCAAGTGAAACAAATTTGCCTCTTTCTCCACAGATTTGTTTGGGAGTTTTTCAAACAGTCTTTGATTCAGACATGTTGGTTAATTAAATTGCTGTATGATTGCTAGGTTTTCCATAGTTCAAATTATTATAATTATTTTATGGTTCGTGATGTGATTTTCACGATCACAAATCTTTTAGGGCCTTATATGTTATCTATCTGCACAGCTACATGGCCCCTGGTACAATTTCCATCTCCAGTCAAGTAGTCAATAGTTATACAGATTTTCAATTAGTCAGCCATCCAAAACAT
>JAYDZG010000011.1:14177568-14197301 GCA_034509265.1 Microcambeva bendego
ATGTTTTCACTAGTAACTTGGTCAAAAGATGACCTTAGTAAGTTTGAAGTACAAATGATGGAAGAACACGTCTTGTCTGGTGTGACAGATGAGCAAATGAAAACTTCACATACACAGTGCAGAAGCAACACTTTCTTTTTTCTTTTTACTGAAACATAACCTATCAGTATTCACACTTAGTGCAAATGAAATATACCTGTTAAAATATATCTGTTAAAAAGGCCAATTTTAAATTGTGAAGTTCAAATCCTCCCTTCCTGGCCAGTTCATGAAATTATGTCTATATGAAATAGGTATAGCAGTGCTTTTTTGCACCATGGACCAAAGTTTAGGTCTTAGTGCCACTGACCTAGTTGATTGGTATGTTTGAGGGAGGAAGCGTTATATGGGGTGTTATATGGGGTACCTCAATGCCAAGGCAACAGAAACCCCCACTGTCTCGCCAAGTCACTGTTCATGTGAACAAAAGCAAAATGTTCGTTCCCTGCACTTCAGTGCAAGCTTAGCTTCACACTTGTCTGCTGGCATGTGCTGGCCTGCAGGCCTTCTTAGCTAGCATGGGTGTAGTTCATGTGGAATTGCAGTAGGGATTTGGAAATCACTGAATTTAAAAACAAAGGCAAACATCAACCAAAACAAATCAAATCTTGGTGGAAGTAGGCTAGCATAACATCTTTTTTAAAATATCTAGGTCTTGCCGCATGTTGCAGGGCTAGGAAATTACAGCTTTTTACACAATGTTTCAAGCAACACAACTATACTTGTAATCATAGACATAAGGGGGAAGGGGGGTGGTAAGGGTTGCAAGCATTGGTTATATTTGTTTCAAAACACTTAAAGAGAATATAACCTTACTGTGAAACTGTGTGGTCCATGTAAATAAGTGGCATACAGTCAGGCCCTTCTAGCCCTTTAGAGAAGGAGGAACAAAATATTATTGCATTATAACTGAAATTGCAGCCATTCAACAAGTTTGGCCAACTCCACCTTTAAGTCTTTGTCAGAACAATGTTATATACATACTTTCTGTAAAGGACTTTCTGTAAATGCATGTACATATAGGACTTCACAGATTAGTGAGTTTGTTGCATAAATAAATCAACGTTTTGAAAGCTCTGGCATACTAAAGGTGTATACATAAAAATGTACTTTGAATAGACATTTTATTTGAAATATGTTATACAGATAGTTATGCTACGGAAAAAGGTAAACAGGGTGCTCTTAATTCTAGTTTGACCAATAGCAAATGCAAACATGCTCCTTTCATAATTGTTTATGTGTGTTATGTGTTGGTCTTTGGTGTTTGTGAGGTCTATTTATATATCAAAGTAGGGTATGTTCTTTGCTACACAGTATTGGTCACATGGTTTGGTGAAAATCATTTTTCACATCATCTACTTTT
This sequence comes from Microcambeva bendego, assembly GCA_034509265.1. Taxonomy (NCBI): domain Eukaryota; kingdom Metazoa; phylum Chordata; class Actinopteri; order Siluriformes; family Trichomycteridae; genus Microcambeva; species Microcambeva bendego. The sequence continues at coordinate 14,178,971 of JAYDZG010000011.1, forward strand.
TGTGGGCTGCTTGGTCAGGAAGATGGTCTGCAACAGGAAACATTTTCTTTGGTTTGAGTTTGCTGTCCTGCACAAATAAACATGCAATGTAATTGTCACATTCAAATGCAGTTTCAAGTTGTATTTAATACATTATTTGTAATTCTGAGCCTATTTTTACTCTTTTCATCACTGTGCAGTGAAATTTGTCCTCCGGATTTTAACCCAATCCGTGTTGTAAAACACACATATACACACTAGTGAACACTAGAGGGTAGTGAGCACACGTGCCCGGAGCGGTGGGATGCCCTAGCCACGGCGCCTGGCGAGCAGTTAGAGGTTAGGTGCCTTGCTCAAGTGCACTTTAGTCATGACCTGTCGGTTCTGGGAATCCAACTGGCAACCTTCTGATCACATGGCCACAGCTGCCTCTAATATTATCTGAAATGTTACATTTATGATACCAGTAGTTTATTTTCTTCTGTGTTTTTATCCTTCCTTACATGCGTACAGTGTATTTCAAAAGTATTCACCCCCTGATGTGTTTTGTTACCTCACAACCTGGAATTAAAATGGATTGTTTGAGGGTTTGCATAATTTTATTTGCAGAACATGCCTACAACTTTGAAGTTTTCTGTTATTTTGTCTTATTTGTTGTCTGCTTCACAAAATAACAAATGTTCAGTGTGCATAACTATCCACTAGTCAGTACTTTGTAGAGCCACCTTTTGCAGCAATTACAGCTTGCTTTGGATAAGTCTCTATGAGCTCTGTGGGATCATCAGAGATTTGGATATTTTTTTAATACCCCAACCCTGACTTGTACTACTCTACGACTTTGTCCCTGACTTGTTTGGAGATCTTCTTGGTCTTCATTGTGTTGTTTGGTTAGTGGTGCCTCTTGCTTAATGGTGTTACAGCCTCTGGGGCCTTTCAGAAAAGGTGTGTATATACTGACAGATCATGTAACACCTAGATTGCACACAGGTGGACTTCATTTCACTAAGTATGTGACTTCTGAATGTAATTGGTCACACCAGAACATTTTAAGAACTTCATAGCAAAGTAGTTGAATACATATGCACATGACAATTTTCATTTTTTATTTCTACATTTTTTTATTAATCACATACAATTCAGATTAAAAAAAGATTTAAACAAAGGTTGTAATGTAACAAAATAGGTAAAAAGCCAAGAGGGTGAATAACTTTGCAAGGTCCTGTATTTGTTGTATTACAAGCATTTGAAAGTTTGTCAGTTTGAATGCAGAACAACACTTTTCTGTTTTGTAACTTCAGAGATATTGCAGTCAGAAACATTCTGGTCGCTAAATCCGACTGTGTGAAGTTGGGTGACTTTGGTTTGTCTAGATACATAGAAGAGGAAGATTACTACAAAGGTAAAAGAAAGTAATATTTTTCCAATCAGGTACATGTTCCCTCAATATATATTGTGATTATGACCTTGCATCAGACCCTTGGCCAGAATAAAACAGTGGTAAAACAGACAATGAATTAATGAAAATATACACATTATCTATACATAAAAGTGCTCTGGATTCAAAAGTACCATTAATCATGCTTTTAATTATCTTTAAAGCCTCTTTAAGTCGATTACCTATTAAATGGATGGCTCCTGAATCTATCAATTTTAGAAGATTTACCTCAGCTAGTGACGTCTGGATGTTTGGTGAGTTCTCTTATAGTTTTAAACAAAACTACTTCCTTTGAATTTTGGAAGTATTCCAATTCCTTAAATTGTGTTCCCAATGCATAAACAAAACATACTTACACAACAATAATTTTATTTAGTACTGGCAAATGTGTGGTTAGCATTTTAATGTAAAGAGAAGCTGTTTGCGTCAGTGTTGGTTAGAATTGAAACATTCAAATTGGGGAACTGTCTCTCATTTTTCAAGTTACAAGGATCCTTTTGTTGGATTACTAAAAATGTTTGAATGAAATTCAGGTTGGGGTTGACAAGACCATTATATTGATTATATGTTTTAGCACTTAAATTCACTCAGTCTGTCAGTAAACAGAATAATTTTGGTTTTTTTACAAGCTGTGTGCATGTGGGAGATTATGAGTTGGGCTCAGCAGCCATTCTTCTGGCTGGAAAACAAGGACGTCATCAACCAGCTGGAGCAGGGCATGCGACTGCCCAAGCCTCAACTGTGCCCTCCTGCCCTCTACTCACTCCTGACCTGCTGCTGGGCCTATGACCCTAAAGAGCGACCCCGCTTCACAAACCTTGTCTGTAATCTCAGGTGTGTATTGACAGCTTACTCATTTAAAGTTTGGAATTGTTTGAGCACTCAAAGACATAGGAGAGACAAAATGCATTTTCTATTGACAGTGAGGTTTATAAAATGGAGCAAGAGCGAAAAGTGGAGCGACAAAGGGACAGAGTACATGCTGCAAGCATGCACTTTCCCCCACCTAAGGTACTGTATTCTGCTTTCTTTTTATACGCATTACAATGTGGTTAACACTCATTGTTTTCCTACTCTTGTTTTAATAGCCGTCAAGACAGAAAACTGATTTTTACACTATTAATCCAAGGCTACAGACGCAGGTATACTTTTCCTGTGTCCCAGTGTGCATATATATATAAATATATAGGTTTGTGTATTAGTACACACTTATTTCTAAGATCTGCTCAGAGACATTCCACCAATTCTGATTATAGACAACTATTGTACTACTGTGGTTATTCTTTCAACAATCAAACAAACAAACAAAAGTTCCGAAAATTTCTGAACTAACCCACAGCTCAGTGTTTGCCACACAAGTTCACAAAATGTCATATGCAAAAGCTTGCATCATTAAATAATGTGTTGCACAACAATAATGACCAAGTTCTGTATTTCTAGTTAAGGCAAAGTATGCAAAATATTTATTGTGAGTTTTGTTTTTCTGGTGGATCTTATATTAACCATCAATTATTGGATGTATATTGTGCATGTCACTCTGCAAGCATTTCTTGAGCTATAGCTATGCTTTTAGCTTTCAGTGCATATAAGTCATTGTCTGTATGTATGTATATGTGTATTTGCTCTTCATATCTGGGTTCTGTGGTGTTGTTTGTTAGTGTGTCTATGGTCATTTTTTGTGGTCAACTTTCTAGCTCCCTGACTGCCTGTCTGCTAGTTCACCTGTGCTTGCTGGCTCACCAGGCTTCCGAACAGCACACATCATCAGCAACACAATGACCCTGCCTCTGTCCCCGTGGCACAGCAGCCTGGGGGTAAGAGTCATGTCAAAGTCACATTTCTGATTTAATTTGTCACTGCATAATTCTCTTACCGAGGAGTTAATGAGATAGATGAAATCTACGACCACACAATGATAATTCTTAACTACATTTGAGCACTGTGAAAATTAATCTGCAACCATATTTTAATAAATGGTTGTTATTAAACGGATTAAGGTGCAAAAAAATGCACAAACAATAAATGTGCAAAGATGCAGGTAATACAGTCACTGTAAAACAGCAGCGGAGACATCAGGGGAGTAAAGGGCCAAAAGGCAAAAACTTGTGCAAACTGCAAATTTTACTGCAAAGTAATACAGTACAACAAAGAAGTTGTGTGTATTAAAGTTGTGTGTATGTTCAAGTCCCATCATGTTTGTGTGCCAGGGTCTTTCATGTGTGTATGTATGTGTGAGTTTGTCAGTCCATCGTGTATGTGGTTGTATTAGTTCATCATGTGTTTATGTATGTATGTATGTATGAGTCCATCTTTTGAGTGTCAGAGTCCATTGTGTGTGTAAGTCCATCATGTCTGTGTGCTTAGTTGTGTTTTGCAATTCAAACCTTTATTTAAATCTTTTTATGTTGCTTTATGTCTATAGAGCATGTGTTTTTTTTTTCTTTTAAGCTAACTGAGCCATCCAGTGTGGAAGATGCTCATCGCTTGTGGGAGCTGGAAAAACAGAGCATGCAGGAGACTCTAAAGAGGCAACAATGGGAGATGTTAAAGGACAATCAGTGGCTTGAGGAAAAGGAAAAATTGCTGGTGAGCCTTTAAATTACAGTGTGTGATTTCATACTGTGTACTTTGTAGAATTTAATGTATTTTATTTCAGTCTTTTGATTAGATCATAAGGGTTTAATTTAACTTAAATGCTGACCTTTGGGACCCAATACTTCATGATGACACAAATGTGATATTCATTTGTGAAAGCTTTGCTTATGTTTTAACCCCTCTCTGAAATATCAATGTTTTACTTAACTGTAGTGTTTAATGTGTTTTTCTTTAGGTGTCAGAAACTGAGACAGGTTATGGTAAGTAAACAGGAGGGTTTGCTTATTGCACATTTAGGTCCTGGTGGTGCATTAGTACATCACATAATTGAGCATTGGGGATATTTTTTCCAGAGTACAGTAATATGCAGAAGCATATAATTTTGCAGAAGAAATATAATTATAAATTGTCTGATGCTGATGGCATTTTTAGAGCATAAAAAATAGTTGCCATTCAAAAGATACATTTTATATGTGAATCTTATAAAAAAATGATTTACTTCTGATTCGGTCCGAGAAAACAAATGCTATGGACTAATGATGTAAATGAAACAGCAAAAATATGTTTTTAAAAATAGAAGTAACACTGAATGAAATATTATAACACAAAAGCATGGGGGTTAATCTGACTATTTGGCAGTTCAGGGCAATGACAACATGTGTAAGTATAATTAACATCTAAGCAGACAATTTTATTTATGTACCGATTTTTTTTTCGTATTTGAAAAAATTAAATAAAAAAAAGGCTAGGGTGGTTTATAAAGCCTCATCACTGCTGAAATTAAAATTAAAAATCATACACTGTTCAAAAGGCAGGCATCATATGCAGGGTGTGAATATATTGCACAAAATGTACTAGCCAAATTCACACACTAACACCTAGGGTCAATGTTGAGCAGCCTGTCCATCATTGAGAGTTAAAAGAAAATCGAAGGACCCAGAGTAATCCCACTTGGGAAAGTAAGTCTGCTGACCAGCGATGCAGAAAGTCATAATGGCATTCTAGAGAATTGTATTTTTTCAATTCGTGCACATTTAGAATTAAACAATTTTTTATTAAAAATCATTTGTTGTAGCTCAATCAGTTTAGTTGTATATTTCTTTAAATTCAAAATGTTTCTGTAGACTTCTGAGTTCATTGCTGATGTCACAAACAGTAGTTTTAGGGTCTATTTTAGAGCACACTCAGTCTTTATCTTATAATCTGCTGTTGTTTTCCTTGGTTTATCTGTTGGACATCTGTCACTTAATACACCATTGATGACTTTCTTCTTCAAAACATAAAAAATGTTTGTACTGGTCATGTCCAATATTTGTGCAATGTATCAGATGATTTTTCAACTTCTCTCAGCTTAACAATAGCTTGTATTGCATCCATATACAGCTCTCTGGTTTTCATCTTGATTACTCTTCTAACTATACAGTATGCACAGGCTGAACCCAAATCTGAAAGCGCAATTTGTTTGAACAATCAATATAAAAGGACACACCTGGGCAAAAAACAAGACTGGCAGTCACATCCTGCAATCCTCTTGCTCTTCTGAAATGTGTATCAGATCCAGATGTAAATATGTGGAAATAAGAGCTGAAATGTTAATCTTGTATATCATATGCATCGTTTAGTGTCAGAGCCAACATTCTTATACCCATGTTTTTTTATTTACATCTAAATGGCTTTTTAAGCATCTGGCAGAATTTTATTCTACTTAAATTCTAGTATCATTTGCAGTATCACTCTGTGCTGTTACAGATCAGATTCGACATATCCCAAAGAAGCCACCCAAACTGACTGCACAGGTAATTCCACTGTTCATCCCTCTAGCATAAAGTGTATAAACTAAGCCATTTAAAACACTGCTTTAGAGGTTTATAATTGATAGCTAGCAACAGTCAATGCAACAGTGTTTAACTAAGTACCTAGATAACATTGATTTGACATGTACTTTCATGTTGAGCTCTAAATCTAACCAGATTATGCAAATGATTTTGACATTATTTGGTAGTGAGTTCTTTAAATCTTTTTCACACACTTCATCTAACACTAAGGTTGTCTGTTACAAAATAGCCAGCCCCTACAGCTGAACTGGATCGGTCTGATGATCAGGTCTATTATAGTGTGATGGAAATGGTCAAAATGGTGATGAAGCTCAAGAACGATGTCAATACATTGCCACCTTCTGAATATGTTGGTGTAGTGAAGGTGGGATTGGTGCTCATGACTCACATTACACCACAAAACCTGTAGATTGCCATGGATCTTGTAATGGTTGTGATGAAATAATGATCAAACAGACATGCCGGAAGTTTCTGAGGTAATTTTTTTTTCCAGAATGTGGGGTTGTCATTGCGTAGCCTAATCCTTAGTGTGGATCAAGTCCTGCCAAGCCTGCATGAGTCAGTCAGGACTGAGGTAACAAAATGTAATGAATAGAAGAAAGAGCATAATTTTATATAATATAAGAAAAATCAACATGCTTAAATTTAAAGTTTACATATTGTTAAATTTTTATTTAAAGTTCTATTTATTTTTTTCTGATCTGACCATTATACCTGTCTGTTATTACTGATATGGGGGAAATAGTAGACTGGAGTGTCTATTAAGAAAAAAACAATGTTTAATTTTGTAACAGTTATGCATATGTTCATTACCCTCCCTCATGTTGGTGTGTTAGATTGAAGGCACTCAGAAGCTGTTAAATAAGGACCTGGAAGAGCTGATCAAGAAGATGCGGCTAGCCCAACAAAATGCCATTACCTCTCTAAAGGAAGAATGCAAAAAGCAGATGTTAACAGCAGCACACATATTAGCCATGGACTCAAAGAACCTTCTAGATGCTGTGGACCAAGCACGTGTACGAGCCAATCTTGCTAAGCCAAAACCTATGAAATATTCTGAAGATAAAGAGTAGAGTCAAATCTAACAGTTTTATTTATGTTTACCAAAACTTTCTATGCTGAATATTAAATTTTTTTGTTGGTTTATACCAACAATTGGTTTATTGGTCCTGTCACAAGAAGTAACCCAAAAGACAGTGGTGTTAAAACAAAGTGCTCAGTTTCTGACTGCTTTGGTACAATCCCTCTTGCTTTATCATCCTTCAAAATAGATTGATCTCTTATATATCTTAAAGCTCCATCTGCCCCATTGCAAACATAGTAGTTAGTTACTTGTTCAGCTAATTCATCAAACTTAAATGTCCAGCTAATTAGGCTGTTAGATCATGGCAAGGCACAATATCAATCAACACTATACGACATAAATAAAACATGATGTTATTAGTGTAGTGGTGTGGGAATACGGTTATACCAGGGTCTGAAATACATGAAGTTATAAAATAAACAATTAATTGCATTATTTTTGAGAATTTCTCTCTATAGCCCAAAACATATCATTGTTTCTGTTTTAAGGCAGTTTTATAAAGAAATGTGGGCTAAATGTCCAAATAGTAATGCAAATTCTACTTAATATAAAGTATTACATTTCTGTGATTGCAGACAAAAGGGAAATAACTGCGTAGGGGTCAGTTTTTCACAAGGGTAATTACTAATGTGGGATAGCTTTGTTACCTAAATTGGGAGTTCATTATATTGTTAGTGAGTTGTTATTTACTTTTCAAACTACTCACAAAGTTTAGGGATATTTGGGCTTTAGGTGAAATCTATGGACAAAATACAGCATTTAAGTAGAAGCATACAATCGTGATTGCCTTATCTCAAACAATATATTGAAACAAAATCCAACAACAGTGGTGGGTACACCCCAACAAAATGTCAATGTCTCAATGACTTGTCATGTGCCCTTGAACATCAATTACAGCTTAACAATGACGTCTCATGCTGTTCTCAAGTCGACTTATTGTCTGCTGATGGGTGGCCCTCAGGTCAGTGAGTCATCTCTGTTCTGGGGTACAGAGTAACGAGCCTCTCCTTTATTTTTTATTTTTTTGTTTTTAAACAGAAATTGCAGTGCTACAAATGTGATTGCTTTTGTCTTTTTAATTGAAGTGAAATGTTTTATTTAGTGCCAGCACTCTTACTGAAATATTTAAATGCTTGAACGTTTGGATCAATATTTTTTTCTTTACATGAGTACAAAATGAACTCTCATGCCAAAGTTCTGTGCAACGATGTGCATATAAAGCTCACCAGCAGGGGGAACCTACATTCTCTGGTCATAAAGCCAGAGGTTGTCATGGACCAGGAATAACCAGGGCCCACCAAATAATGTCAACAAAAGACATACTTGTCAAGAAAAGACACTGCCGATATGTCTCTCTAAAATACCAGTATATGCCTCTGGGCACATATGAACCCCCATACCATTACAGATGCTGGCTTGCATAATTGTTAGTAAATAGATGGTACATTCCATCTTTGGCTTAAATAAGTTGGCATTTAATTCCTTCTTTTTGCATCATATAGTTTCAGGTTTTGATATAGGACATAGTAACTTAAGTTCTCTGGAGACGGTGGTTCTATATTTATCCATGTTTCTCATTTAGTGGTGTCGGATGGTTTGAAGGCCACATACATTCAACTGTGGTTTCTAGCCTTGCCCTTTACAGACTTGTTTGAACAGAAATGTAAATGCTCAATACACCATATGATGTACAGAACACTGTGAATAACCTAAATGATTTCAATAAATACTATTTTATTTTGAAATGAAAATGCTAAAACTGAGCCATGGGGGAAACTTTGAAACCCTCACCTGTTACTAATTTACCTTTAGATCAGTGCAACATTTTGTGAACTATTTTAAAACGGAGTAACTTAAATGTTCAATAAACATTGCCCTTTAATCCTGTTCTTGCTTTTGCAAGTGTATTTTTCACCACTGGGCTTTTATACACATATGAATTTGTCCTCAATAAACCCAATCAGTGCAGGCAAACACACATATACCCGCTAGCACACCCGGAGCCGTGGGCAGCCCTAGCCATGGCACCCTGGGAGCAGTTAGGGGTCAAGTGCCTTGATCAATGCCACTTCAGTCGTGACCTTTAAACTCTAGTAATTGAACCGGCAACCTTCTGATCACAAGCACAGCTCTCTAACCACCAGGCCACATCTGCAGGAACCAAAATCATTTTTTATATATACACAGTACAATCGAGTTGATCATCCAAATTATTTCTTTTTGAATTTTTGACACTCAAATATTGAATCATATATTCCTGATTAAATTACAATTTCATAAAATGTCCCAACTTGTCAGAAAATGAGGTTTGAACAACGTAGCATATTGGCAGTGAAAATGTTACGTTTGTGCTACGGTGGCAAATACAAATGACCAAGTCATATTTAACATTTTTATATTGTGGAACATAAAACCTTTGTACATGAATGAAAAATGACTTCTGGCCTCTTAGGTAATTACCGCTGAGTGTAAAAACATCTCTAATACATTCAGTCTAAATTGAACTGCACTGGTACCAATAAGGGTCACATTTCCCATAGTCTCTTTTATAAAGGTTAATTTTGCATATTAGGTTGAAGGTTGTTCTTTCTATGAATGTGGACGTGACTGAGCTTCAAAGCAGTATTATATCAGGAAATGTCAGTGCATTCAGAAAGATGATAGGAGCATTTCCTATGCAAGAGCAATGGCTAAAGTCACGGCTGAGTGGATCTGAACTATAGCAACAATTGACTGTGACCTCAGGTAATTCCTGTGCAGACAAAATATGTTCTTACACCTATTACACAACTGGCACTGTATCCAAAGTACCACAAAGGGCTTTAAACAAAGGCTGTTAAAATTCAGATCTTTTAACTTTTTTAAGGGCATCTTATTCAACAACCAAATGCAATGGGCTTTCTTTAAAGGTTATATTTGACTTGGTCTCCATGTGTAAGTCCATAAAACTGGTTGAATTTTAACAACTGTATCTTTTAACTTATAACTGGCAGCTAGATCATCCCAGAAAGCCAAGGTGGAAGGAAGAGGCCAACTGTCCCCAACAGGCACACAATGATGAACATCCAGAGAAAGATGCGGTCAATCACCATTGCTACATATTTCCAGTCCTCCTTAACCTATGGAAGGACAAAATCACAAAACAGTATAGCAAATAAAGACCTTTCAAAATTGTGTATACAGATAAATGCATTTTAATAACTGATATTACTTTTTGGGTAATAGAGACTTTTTGGGTAATACAGACAAATTCCACACATAAATGGCATAAAATGGGGTTATATTAAAAAAAACACCTTTTATAGGCTATTTTGGCAAGTAGTTATAGTGTGACCTCTTCTTGCGCAATAGATGGAACCTGGCTCTTAAACTTGCAATTTTATGTCAATTGATTGATGTGAAAAAAATATATTGCATTAGATCTGTACATATACACTGTAGTTGACGAACATGTTGTTTCAGTTTAATTAATTGGAACCTTGCTTGAAAGATAAACAATCGTAATTTTCCATCAGCAAGGCCAGTCTCAGAGAACTGTGGGGTTGGCTTTTGGGTGTCGCCACAGGTCATTGCTTTGGCTCATTGCTCGAGTTTTATGTTGGATGCCTTTTCTGATGCAACCCTCCTATTTATCTGGGCTTGGGACTGGCACTACATAGCAGTCTTTTGTGCATCCTAGTGGCTCGAGTGGCATCCAACCAATCAGCAACACTGAGACTCAAACCAGAGAGTTCAGACTCTTGATGCTGGTGTGCAATAGAATCCCACTATCAGCCTGGGTGTTATGACAAATCAGGAGAGATTAATGATACAAAAAACTGAAAGGCCAAGACAACTTAAAATCTGGTGATAATTTAAACTTGTCCAGTTTCACCAATTTAATTCCTTGCAACTTGACTTGTCAGCCTCCCTCCCTCTCATGTTTGCTCTTGTATTCCTCACCTTTTTTCTGTGGCTGGTCAACGCTTCTGCAGTTCCTGCAGGTCTAAAAGCCCGATTTTTTTATTCTAAACATTTCATTCATCCACTGGTATGTACTTTGGGCTAATGGCCCTATGAGTGCCCTCACTAAATACTTGCTAATCCCAAAAAATCCCTTTTTAACTATCTCTACATCACCCAACATTCTCTCTCTCCTGATTACTTCATTAATCAGCTCATCACAGTCCTTCAGTGTATCCATTCAACCTTTTCAGTACACATTTTGTCAGCACATTCTTCTCTATAGACCTAGTAATTTTTTTCACAGTGGTCAACCAATATGGTGTGTTTCAACAATTAGTAGGGTATGTCAAATAAATAAATTGCTGCATTTGAATTGCTCATGTTACAGCACACAATAAAAAACACATATTTTCACTCACTGAGAAATCAGCATCCTCCATACGTAAATGATCAGCGATGTATTGAACTCCCTCCAAGGCTTGTAAGAAACTAGGAGACAAGGCTAGTTTCACATCAGACTTCAGGTTGGCTGGTTGAGTGTAGTTCATCCTATGTGTTAGTTGCTGCGTTTCATACTTTTGAAGTGAGCTATCCAAGCCAGATAGTTGTAAAGACAAATCAGGAGAAAATGAACCAGTTTGTAAAATACCCATTTGTGTCCTGCCATCCTTATTCCAGCATCTTCTGATATCCACATCTGTCTCCTGCTGAAGCCAGCTTTTAGAGGTGCTTAGACTGAAGCATTGGCTTGGACAATGTCTTTTTTGCTTGTGGCATGATTGGTCAGGCACTGGCCGTTTCATGAAAAGAAAACGAGGTATGAAGCCCAGGAAAACAGATCTGACCCAATATGGCATCTTGTGGGTACTGGGTGATCGGTGATGCACATTCAATACGAATACAGTGATAACGATAGATAAAGTTACAAATATCATAGTAAAGAGCAAATACTCTCCAATTAGTGGGATGACTAGAGAGGTGGAAGGAATTATCTCAGTAATTAGCAAAAGAAAGACTGTAAGAGAAAGAAGGACAGATATACACAAGGTTATCTTCTCCCCACAGTCTGAGGGCAGGTAGAAGACCAGCACAGTCAGGCAGGAAATGAGCAGACAGGGTATGATCAGGTTGATGGTGTAGAAGAGAGGAAGACGGCGTATGATAAAGAAATACGTTATATCTGGGTAGATCTCGTGGCAGCAGTCATATTTTTTAGTGTTATATGTAGCCACAGCATTCACAATAGACCACTCTCCACTCTCCCAGTAGTCCTTGAGGTCTACAGTGTTCTCGATGCGCTCCAGGTCAATTTTGGCTTTGTCGTATGTCCAAGAACCAAATTTCATCTTGCAGTTTTGTTGATCAAAAGGGAAAAAAGTGACATCAATGCTGCAAGAGCTTTTGTAGATAGCTGGAGGCACCCATTGCACCTGTCCTGTGTGGAACAGGTGGGCTTTAGTCATGTGGGTCACAGCAAACTCACCATCTGCACTAAGAAAAAAGAAGCACATTCACATTTCAAGTTTATTCTTAGCTAAAGCTAAATCTGGTATGTAATTAATGAACAATAAACAAATAGGATTATTAAATTGGTTGCATCAAAGGTTCTATAATGTAAATGGATAGATACATAGGCTATTTCAAGGTAATATCATATTATAAAAAGTTGATATAGGTGTTTTGTCATATAAAAATTAGTGTAGAAAAGTGTTAAGGTTTAAGTAGAACTGATATGTCTAAATGATACTCAATGTTACTCAAATTAGTGTGAATGTGAAGTAGGCTGTGGCTAACCCCTGTATTTAGTAAATATGTTTAACTTCATATATATTTGTATAAAATGAATCAAAAGTCTGTGCCATCTATTCTATTTTAATTACATTTAACCACTGGGTGCAGATCATATTTTTTGTAAGGATGAATACAAGTTGCCTCTTTTGTACTCTTTTGGACCATGTATTTTTGTGTTTTTAATAATACAGTGGTTAGGCTTTATAAATAATTCCTGAGCTTTTTCAAATAGGCATTACTGTCATTGGTTGTTTAAATAACTTTAATCTTAAATGTTTTCAATCTTAAAATGTTTTAATGTTCAAAATCTAATTCCCTGCCATATGTTTTATTGGCCAAGGAGACAAAAGAGAAATGAGTGCCCAGGTAAGTAAGTAAGTAAGTAAATACCTAATTTATTTATAAAGTACATTTACACCCAAAGTGCTGTACATATGAATACATAAAACACATGTAAAACACAACACAAGTTGAAACATTAAAACAAGAGGACACAGAACGATTTTGAGAAAGCTAAGCAATAAAATGTGTCATTAATCTAGATTTAAAAGCAGAAATATAAAAATCTGACCTAATGTTAAGGGGTAGACTGTTCCACAACATCTCCGCTGCAACTGCAAAGGCTTGATAACCTTTGAGTTTCAGATGTGACCGGAAAAGGTATATGACTGGAGCAATGAAGAGATGCCAAGACCAGAGAATGTGGTCACTCTTCTTTGTGCCTGTGATCAGTCATGGCCTAGTTAAGGTTAAGATACCGGACTAGAAATCCCAAGGTCACCGGTTCAAACCTTGAGCAAGGCCCTTAACCCTAATTCCTCAGACTGTCTACTGTATTGTCAGTCACTTTGGATGAAGGCGTCTGCTGAAAATGTAAATGTGCTGCTATATTTTGGACTAAGCTAATGAGGACTAAATGGCATGCTCATTTATAAGCAGCTACAGTAGTCTAGGTGACATGAAATAAGGGCATGGTATGCCTGTCATAAAGTGCATTCACAGTAATATATCTATTTAACTATATGGGCAGTACTAAAATATTTATATTACTAAAATATTTACAAAGCCTTAATCGAACAATACTTACTTATTATATAAGACAATGTCAGGTACCCAGATCAGCTCTGATGGCACTCTGATGGATGTTACATTATCATAATCCGAGGGCTCCCACTGCAGTTTATAATCATTCCATTCCTATTGGAGTCAAATAATAATACATTATGTAAATAATTGTTAATCATTGTGATGAATAAATAAAATGAATATTATCCAAAACAAGGTAATTTTTCTACTTTTATTTGCTCGCATTTCTGATAAAATATCATCTTGATAATTATAAAGTCAAAATATATTACCACTGTAAAAACTGTTGTTTTTTGTAGTAAAAAAATTAAAGCTCTAGTCTAAAAACTTTTTTTAAGTTGTAGGTTTTAATTAATCAGAAATTGAAGCGTTGTTCAAGTGAACCATGCAATTTCTAACATAGAATTCAGACATTTTTTAATGAATTGTTCTTTTAATTTATTGTTAGATTATTGCAAGATGTCTAGGCTAAGCACCCTTTCATTTGAGATGAGATACAATACCTGCTTTAGCCAAACATTTGTTGTCATCATCTGATTTTTCTCATCCTGCCAAAAAATTACATTACACTTTACACAACTTATAGTAACTTAAATAAAACAGAGAGTTTAAAGAGAAGTTAAAGACAATTAATGAATTGTGTTTGGTGATACTACAGATTTTCAGATCAAATACTTAATGATGTTGTCTTAACTTGGTTGTAAAAATATGAAAGAGATATGAAAATTTAAATAAATAATAGAAGAAATAAATTTTATTTACATACCACATCAATCAGCTGTGCAATTGAGAGACCAAATTTGACAATTACTACATCAGTTATATTCTGCACAGGTCTGGACCACTTATTGTAGTCGATGAAGAGTTTTTTAAAGAGCTTGTCTTCAGCATGGGCATGAGTCCATCCACCTAAAAATACAAATTTGGTCATTTACACATTTAGAGTCTAAGCATTGTTTTGTGTAGTAGCAACAACATGAACAATTATTAATTTATTTAAAGTGACTGCTGATTGGGGTCACATTTTAGTGCATATCCAAGAAAAAAACGTCCACATGGCAGAACCTACCCTAAACACTGGTTTATTGGTAAGCATAAACCCTATACAGAGTACAAGTCCAATCGTTTACTCTTATACATGTATCCAGTTTATAACAAATAGCCCTTAGTGGAAGAAAACCATGAACAAAAACACGAGAACCAGAGATGAGCATCAAACTCCAGACTCCAGGACACATGATACTGTGCAGCACTCACATAGCACCACCATGCCATCTCTTATGAACTTACTGACGGGTTTTAGGTGCTAAAAACCTGAAAAGCACCTAAACAGAAGAAAAACATACACAACTACACGCAAATGGTAATTGGAACTAAGGATGGAATCAACAGTGCATGCTGCACCCCTGTAAAATGTTAATAAGATGTTTCATACACGACAAAGTCAAAGTGATGTCATTATAGGATTTAATATTTTGTTTAATAATAACGTAAAATCATTTCAAACAATCCCCCCCATTTAATAATTTAATGTGTCAAAGCTTTTATAAATGCAATTTGACTTACATTGCCTTATTCTTCGAAACTACATTGTTCTACTAATTTCCAAACATTGAAACGTGATTTCTGCATAAATAAACATGTAATGTCTAAGGATTTTAAAACATTTCATATAATCATCTTAAAACATAGTGGGTAAACTGGTTACAACTGCGAAGTAGTACGTGTGTTTTGACCTGCGACCTTGATCAGGATGATCAGATTGTTAAAGGTGAATAAATACAGTTGATCGTTTGTACGATGCTTGTTTTAATTATTATAATAACTCTAAAAAACTTTGCAATCCAAGACAATGTAACAGAGTGAAAATAATTATCAAGAAAATAACAATGTTAAACACACGCACAAAGAGAGATCTCAGTGTAGGAGCAGAAGAAAACATAATGTTAAAGCATTAATAAAGCCCCAATTCATTTCCTATGTCACAATGTCTAAAAGTATTGTTTTACATCCTTACTTGCTTTACCAGCCTCGAAAGCACAGAGACAAAATACCAGCGCCAAAACCATCCGGGTATTTCGTCCCATGTCCTTGTATTCTGTAGAACGTAAGTAGAGTCCAATAAAAATGTTTATAAAAGATTCAGATGTAATTCACATTTTTCTTCCTGTGACTAGTTGCGCTTCTCTTGTGAAGCGAAAGTCCAGCTGCTGCTACTGCGTTTTGTGCAACAATCAGCCAATCAGCTGCAAATGCGTTTCCACATGCTAATTAAAGGGCGTGCTTTCCATGGGGTTACCTATTTTGAGCTCATGAATTAAAAGGTTTTCATTCATTAATTATAAGTAATCATATTATCCTAATTGGAAAGAAAACAGAGCAACACAAAGTGTGTGTGTGTGTGTGTGTGTGTGTGTGTGTGTGTGTGTGTGTGTGTGCAACTAACTTCGAAAAAATGGATATGGCTTTATTAAAATGTATTGATTGCGTCTTAATCAATTAGCAACATCTGAAATTGCTGTTAGAGGAGACATATACTCATTGGTCATTATAATGTTATATTATAATGAAATCCTATAATCAGTCCCCTGTTGGTGCAACCTAATTATCTCCCCTCTCAGCTTTTGTGACATTGTCTGAACGTAAATAAATGGGCATGACGTCCCACAGGCATACTTCAAAATCTTTTGGAATGTAATAATAAAATCACCACTTCCTTTCAAGCTTTTATTTTTGTAGTAATGCTTCTTCATGTTTAGGATTATTGTAATCCAACTATAAAAATATTAAATGCACAATATAAAGAAAAACATTAAAATACAGCTTCTAAATGTTTCATTTACAGCTATTGTCACAGTATAGAAATCAAGCTTGCAGCCTTGCTTCTAGATGAAAAAATAGGTCATTTAAAAGAGCTCTTTGAATCTGAGCATGGTAATTGGTCACAGTTGTAACAAGTCAGTTTATCATTCAGTGCAAATTCTTCCCTCCTAGATATTCCAAAATCAGCTGTAAGTGGGTGTTATTGAAAAGCAGAATCATTTAGGAACCACAGCAACTTGTTTAAAAAATAGAATTGAGGAGGTTCATCAAGCTTAAAAGTTACCAATGTTCTACTGACATGCAAACCGTCTATGGCATTAAAACTACCACAGAAAGTGTGCACTAGCAGTTGCATGAATTTCCATGGCCTTAGCGCTTTTTACAATGGACATTGTCTCAAACCAACTTTACAGAATCCATGACTGACAGACTGAGAAACCCTGTTAAACAAGCAGATGGCTAAAATTACAGGGGAAAAAACATTGAAAGAAACTAAACTCAGCAGGAACTCATCCTCCTTAAGTGGCACAAAAATACTTTTTTCTTGAAATATTGAGGATTTTTCTTTGCTTGTTTAACATGGGCTTTTAATTTATCATTCCTGGATGCTATTGCTTTGAGACAATATTGTCAATTAAAAAAAGCACCATACAAACAAATTTGACTTGACTTGCCATATTAAACATTACAATTTTCTTTTTTTTATGTCTGACGAGTTTATCTATAGCATACTAATTAACTGATCCATTAATGTTAACATTGCCATATATTTAATTCATTCAGTCATTCATTTTAACTGACCTTTTGGTCTTGGATGAGGAGAGAAAACATACTGGACATAAATCTAATCTATTGTAGGACAACACCCTCACATGGAACAATATAGAACAGTTAGCTCCCTTTTGAGCATTTTGGCAGCTGAACAAAAGTCTTTGTTTCCAGAAAACCCATGCAAACACAGCGAGAACAAGAAAAATCTGAGGCAGGATCAAACCCCTGTTGCTGAGTTAGTAAGCTGAGCACTATAACCACTGAAAGTGAAATGTGTGGCTTTCCTACAGAAAAAACTAAATATACAATAGTCAGGTTCCTGCAGTGTTATGAATTTCCTTCTAAAGTATTACATTTTAAAAACTGAATGTATTAATAAATAATAATATTGGAAATGAAAAAGGATTTCATATACACTTTGTATATGATACTTTTTACAACACAGTTTAAAAGGATGGGTTTTTTTTTCAATGGTTAATTGGATTATCCTGCAAAAATGTCTTAAACTATAACCCTCAGACTTTACTCTCTGAGCTACATCTGCAGAGTTAGAATCTGAGTGCCAAAAGAAAGCAGCCAGTCAGGTGCTGACCCTTTCTGTTCCATTCTAAGTTCAGAAACACAATGCTGAAAAAAGTCAGGTGGAATTCACTAAAAAATGTTTGCTTCTCTTAGAAATAATTGTATAATGTGTTAAAATAACTACACATTTAAAGTAAAGAACATGGAATTTGCAACAAGGTATACAAACACACAAACGCACCGATATAGCCTTCCTGAAGTGACAAAGATTTGTGATTTATAGTGATTATGGTATGTAAATAAGCTAATATAAACACACAAACATGTCAGCATTTGACATTCAAAACCAAATGAAATGTGTAATTACATATGCTTTTGTAATACTTTTGTCAGTTGCCATGAAGAGCTTATGTGTGTCATGTAGCCCTATGAATGTTGTGTTTTTCTATTGTCTCCAAAACATCA
>JAYDZG010000011.1:14203595-14225561 GCA_034509265.1 Microcambeva bendego
ACAAAGATTTGTGATTTATAGTGATTATGGTATGTAAATAAGCTAATATAAACACACAAACATACATGTCAGCATTTGACATTCAAAACCAAATGAAATGTGTTATTACATATGCATATTTGTAATACTTTTGTCAGTTGCCATGAAGAGCTTATGTGCGTCATGTAGCCCTATGAATGTTGTGTTTTTCTATTGTCTCCAAAACATCATGTGAGCAAAAGTATTGTAACATGTGACTGCCAGCCATGTTTTGTTGCGTAAGGTGTGTAATTTTACATTTTATAAATATAAATATATTCTTACACAATATGTCTACACTCAGTTTCAGATTTGGGGTTTGTCAGTGCAGACTGGATTAATAGTTACTATTGTTAAGCTGAGATAAGATGAAAAATCAGTCAGAGCCATTGCACAAATATTGGCCATAGCCAGCCATTCAGAATGTCCTGAAGAAGAAAGTTGTCACTGGTGTACAGATGTAACAGATGTCCAACAGGTAGACTAAGGAAAACAATAGCAGATTAAGAAAGAAACACTGAGTGTGCTGTAAAAAAAAAGACCCTAAAACAACTGTTAATGAATAAGCCACTACCTTCAGAGAGCAGGTATCACAGTCTACTGTTCATTGAAGACCTCATGAATAAAATCACAGAGGTTTCACCAGAAAATACAACCACTAATTAGAAAGACTTTACCAATGTGATGGAAAGGCTAAAGTTTAGAAAATAAAGGATCTGCTAATTATCCCAAACATATGAGCTCATCTGCAAAACACAGTGGAGGTGATGTCATGGCTTAAGTTTGCATGGCTCATTGATCTATATTAATGATGTCACATGTGATAGCAGCAGTATAATGTACTCAGAAGTCTAAAGAAATATTTTGTCTGTCAATTTAAAGTAATATTCTAAGAAACTGATTGGAAGATGTGAGTTGAGTGATGTCAGTGGGACACTGCAGTTATCACAAGCAAAGGGTTTGCAACTAAATATTACATTTTATTCATTATTTCAAGTTCAAATACTTTTGCTCATGAGTAAAATGGGTTGGTTCAGATAAAAGGTGCTATCTTCTGAACTGTGCTCAGATGTAAAGCTGAAATGTTCATCTTTTACCTCATTTGCATATTTTAATGTCAAACCGAAATATTTTTAGTTTACGGTTATAATAAGGGAATTGGTTTTAGTTTAGCAGACATTATCTTTTACACAACTAGGACAAACCCTATTCAATGGCATACCAAGCTGTAATTGTGTAAAATCTTAAAACAGGCATCTGAATTAGTTCATAGAAAATATGATTTGGTTGTGACCGAGATATTGTGAAATGTATAATAGTTGTCATTTTTGCGGTCATATATATTAAGTTCGGTTTTATATCTTGTAGCTTAAAAAGAGAGAGCAAGTGTAAATAAAGTAACTTAAATAAAGAAAAGACTATTTGTGTTTTTTGAATTGCATTTGTGTCGGGCCAAGAGGCTTGGTAAGGTAAAGAAATGCAGTGGACATTTCATTGTTAAAAACAAAGTTTATATTTATTTGTACATTAATACTTCAAACTGTTGTTTAGGCTATGTGGCTGGATGCTGCATAGAAGCGTGCTCGGGAAGCTGAAAGCTTGGACATGAATGTTGTAAAGGTTACTGACATTTGTAAAGCACTAAAGAAATTTACAGGTATTCAGGTAATGCATTTAAATAGTTTTCACACTTTTGGGTTTCCACTAAAGTACAAGTGCATACATCGTTTTTGTTCACACTTCATGCCCTTTCCCTGTCAGACATGGAAAATTATGTCTTCAGAGCACCTGATCAGGCTGGTGGAGATGTGACTGCTTCACTTTGCTTTGTGCACCGGGTTGTAGTAATATGAGAGCAGGACAGATTATTTTCTACAAAGCCAAAAACATAGAATTTCCTTTATGTAGATGTGTTAGCAATTGTTGTGTCTGAAATACATGAATTTACCAATTGCATGGGGTACCATAATAAATTTGTTAATTTAGTGCATATTTAAGAAGCAAAACCTGAATCCTTTCAAGTTTCATTATAATGATCATAAATGATGTAATTAAAAGGCCTACTTCTTATTTCTAAGGTTTATTAGGAATTAAGAGTCTATTTTCTAAAATAACTAGACTGGAACTGTAACAGACCTGTAAATTAACTTTAAAAAATAAATGTGTTTAGTTTTTCTTATTTATGAATATCATGATTTTAATTTTTGAAATTTAGGATTGAGATGTGTGCATGTATGCACTTTTACTTCACATGTACGTATTTAGGAGCTGTATACATGTAGAGTATTTTAAACTTAGCAGGTGACTGTGAACAGAAGCCTTTGCTTTGTAATCAAGAAGATTTCAGACAGGTATATGTACATATCAAGTTAAATACTTTGTAATAATTTAAATTTTATGTTATTTAATCAAGCGCAGTAGAGATAAGTTGAGGTTATGAACATGCATGAATATGCAGGTTATTTACAAGCTTTATTGTTTTGTGTAGAGCTGTACATTACACAAATGTAAAGGTTCAGGGTAGGATGTGATATTGTTGCCTAGCAGCTGAGTCACAGTGTCCGGTCTCATTTGGCCCGGGGTTAAGATTCATTTTGTAGAGATGGGGGATGGGCCACCTGTTCTACTTTGCCAAGGATTCCCTGACTACTGGTTTTCTTGGAGATATCAAGTAAGAGGTTTGGATATTTAAATAATCCACATCCGGGATTTTCAAGTGTTAAAAATCCTTTAAAATGTGCTCTGTGATCAATATACAATACAGAGCCAAAAAGTGTGAACACACATACTAGTTGGCTATATTACTAGCCATTATTAACAGCAGGCAAAAAGTCTAAATAATAATCGTGTGATATTACTTGACAAAAAATGGTATTAAATTGAGCACTAAAGGACCCACTGACTTTCATGGGGCTGTGAACTGAAAGAAAATCTAGGAGCAACAACTGTTCAGCCAATATACAGGACAATCTCAAAGAAGAAATCTGAAATACAGAAAACTGAAAACAGTGCAGTGCAATTGTTTGTATTTATAATTAGAATTTAAAGTTTAACTGAAGACAAATTGTAATTGTAATCTAAGAGAAGAGCTTCAGAGAAGTTTTATATGTTCTGTGTATATTTCTGATGTAAACCATACATTCAAACTTTGCAAATGGCTTAACACTGTTGGTGCAATTTAAAAAAAACACTGCAGAACTATTTTTCTGAAGAAAGGAGGGTGGCTACCTTAACAAAAGTGACCTTGGTTTTAAAAGGAAATGTTCAACAAGCAGAAATGGATGTGAGGATCTGGCCCTCATAAACCCGGTCAGGTATCGTAGCATGTAATTTTAATTAAGTTGTTCTTTTTTTTAGATTCCTGAACTGACTATTGTCGGGTTCAGATCTATAGCTTTGGAAATAAAAGGCTTTGGTGACTCCACTGCTCCATCAGGTCAGTTCCTATTACACTGAACAGCCAAATTTGCATATGATTTTACAGTGTCTCTTTCATTTTATGTCGCTTCTTTTTTTCAATTTTCATTAATACTTTACTTGTCAGTACACACAATTGACTGCAGAAACAAATAAGGTCAAATTGGAAAAAGTGAATCAGCTATGTATTATTTAAACAATATATTTAGAAAAGCAATGTTAAATCACCAGGAAAATATATTTTTTGAAATGAAAAATATTACGTAGATAAAAGGAAAGATGAATGCATTCTGCCAAACCTGAAGAGCTCAAATTCAGAGTAATGTAGATAATCTTCAGCATGGTGTATGTATTATTATGACCAATATCCATGGCAAAGCTGGTTTTAGAATTGCTTAAAGTCAAATGGCCAATTGTCTGGCCATGGAAAACATTGAGTGTAGGTTAGCCTGTTATACCTGAATTTGAGAGATGCATTCATTCATTCATATTCAACAAATCTTTCATTTTTACCAAATGGTTATCCAGAAGCCAAACCCAGCTACACCAAGAAACAATCAGAAACCGGCTAATCACAAAATACGGGTTCATCAAAGGGCATCATACATACATGCACACCATTCATTAAGATCTAGCAATAACTAGCCAAACCCATCCACTTCTTGAACATGTTTGTAAACCAAACCAAACCAAACAGCTTTGACTTGCTGAGATTTTTTGATTCTGTTGAAGTGCTATGATCATCCAGGACGCATCCTGCTGACACAAGGTGGAAACACACCTTAAAGAAACAACCAAAAATGATCAATCAAAAACAACAATCCTTCAAAGCGAAACAGATTAATTGCAGGGAACTACACATATGCACGCGTAACCACTTATTAATAGCTGGATGTTATTTAGAGAACTCAGTCCACTGACTGGCAAGTTTTAAAGGGCAAGACTAAATGGCTGAGAAGGAATTCCGTTGGTACATGAAAAATGTGTCAGTCCTCACAGACTAAACATAAATTGTTATGTAAATTATACAATGTATATTCAAATAGCTGTTAAATTGTGTAAAAAATAAATTGGTGTATTGATAGCAGTTTTAATCGAAAATATTTATTTCATTTTCATAACTGCTTTATATTAGTCAGGGGTTGCAGTGGGTCTTCCATCTGGAATAAGTAACCTGGACAGTGCCAGTGACATATGCATGCTCCTTTTATAACCTAGTGGTTTAAGGTATAGAACTAGTAATCAAAAAATCACTGGTGTGAGTGCCACGTCTGACAGGTTGCCACTGATGGGTCCTTGGGCAAGGCCCCCAACTTCCAATTGCTTGGTCTGTATGCTGTCACTCCACTGTATGGCACTTTGGAAGCAAGCATCCTCCAAATGCCAAAAAAGTGAATACCTCACCACAAACCACAACTGAAATATTGCAGTACCTTAGCGCTACCAAAGAGTAGAGTCCTCATATCCCAAATCTCATGATAATCTTTATACTGCTGAAAAAATAAAATAACAAATCATGATTAAGCATTAGATCCTTCAAGAATCAAGTGGATGCTTTTTTGAATTCTCATATACAAGGTTTTCTCAAGTGACTCACATTCAATTTAAGCAGCAGCATGAGGTTCTTAAAGTAGCTCCTGACTTAATCTACTGAGGACCAATTCTTGTTTTATAATATGTTGAACACCATGCTGAGAATGAAAATAGATGTCTAATACATTATATGCATGTCATCTTATGGGATTCAAATGTGTTCCCAATGTTTTGCTGGTTGATTTTAAATCCAGCTATCTTATTTGTTACTTACAATAAATAAATCAAAATCTCTCTTATCTTAATCCCAAATTTCCTGGCAGAAACTGAAGAGTATTCTTAAGAAGTGTTTTTAAAGGTAGGCAAAACAAACACACACAACTCAAGATCTGACTTTTCTGGTTTGGATCATTTTAATATTTAAAATAATCTTTAATATTCTTTCTCACGGTGCCTTCAAAATAAATTACACACTAAACTGTTTATAAAAAGACACTGATACAAACGACAAGTAAAATTTAGCTAGATTTCTCTTTGAATATGAATGAATACAATAGAGTAATAAACTGGACATCTAGAGTGTAAAGTAATATTATGTAGGCCACATGCACATCACAGATAAAAGTATTTGAAGGTTTTCAGTTACTGTAACTGTATATACAATAACTGTAACTCTTCTGTTGCACTATGCATGCTGTACCATGTTTATAATTTGAAAGGGAACCCATGGGATTGTTTACAGCACTACAATGACACTAACATGGTGTATGAATGTATCAGGTGTGGCAGTGTTGTTGGGATTAGTTGTAGTCATTTGATCAGTAAACACATGTTTGCCAGAGAGCACATGGATGATCCAGAAGAGGATTGGGAAAATACCATAAGGTCAGATGAAACCAAAATAGAACTTTTTGGTAAAAAAAAGACGTGTTTGGAGGAAGAAGAATGCGGAGTTGCATCCCAAGAACACCATACCTACTGTGAAGCATGGGGGTGGGAACATCATGCTTTGGGGCTGTTTTTCTGCAAAGGAGACAAGATGACTGATCTGTGTTAAGGGAAGAATGAACGGGGTAGAACATGGCTGGGCCTTCCAGCCTGACAATGATCCCAAACTCACCACCAAAACATTTTTGGAGGGAGTTGAAAGTCTGTGTTGCCCAGCGGCAGCCTCAAACATCACTGCTCTAGAGGAGATCTGCATGGAGGAATAGGCCAAAATACAAGCTACAGTGTGTGCAAACCTGGTGAAGACTTACAGGAAACGTTGGACCTCTGTCATTGCCAACAAAGGTTATGAAGACCTCTCTCATCTTTCTAAGTAGGAGAACTTGCACAATTAGTGGCTGATTAAATACATTTTTGTACACCTCCATCACCTTTACAATAGCATACATTTTTCAAAACATAAATAAAAAAATCATACAGGATGTGTTCTACAGCCGCAGTCTTGCTAAGAACAACAATCACCCCATCGTAACCAAATTTGTTTAAGCTCCATACACTGTGCACCTTAAGAAAATTCCCCTTGTACCCTTTAGTGATGACACATTAAACTGTCAGTTATTACTTTTTAGCTTCAAGGCATATAAGTTAAGTGCTCAAGGAGTTGTGCATTAATTTTTATATTGTCTCACAGTTTAATGAATCTGACCCACCGTTGTTCACACACCACCTGTGTTCTTAGATCAGTGCAAGTTTTAATGCACCTTTGATATAGACTATTGTATTTTACTGCCACTAGATACCTGGACTAATCTTTGCCTCCAGGCATCGTCTGTGTTAGGTTTGGCTTCTTCACATGGCCCCTTTATTCTCAAATATACATGTATGTGTATTTAAATGAGTAAATGTGTGATTTAGAAACACTTTTAGTAAACAAAAAATATAGTTCTTAAAAGAAAAATAATAATCAAAAGTGATTTACCCATTCCTAATTGACCCTTTTTAAAATGTGATTTAATTTGATAATGATTTATTTTCATCATAGTTAAAATGCTGTTCAGCTATACTAGCCCAATGAAAAAAAAAACTTATTAAATATTTTCTATTATTGTGATCCACATTAACGATTTTGGCATAGTTGTTATGCCAGATGCCCTTCCTATTGCAACCCTCTGGTTTATCTGGGCTTTGGATTGGCACTACAATGCACTGGCAACCAACCAGAAACACCAAGATTCGAACTGGGGAGTTCAGAGCTAGCTTGATTTAATGAATAATTGTTTAAAATTCACGAGATCTGCTAGACTATGTTACTACATTTTAAAGTCAATGCCAAATTGAACACTATAAAAGCTGAGACAAATGACGATAAACATTTTAAAATAGAATGTCTGGCAATGGGCAGGCTAACGTGCAGAAACAAGATGTAAATACAGATGTGAACAAAGTTATTGAAATCTTGCAGTCTGAAAAGCCATTACTAAATCACTGCAACTGTAACTCCAGCAAACTAGTGAGAGCTATTATGCCCACATGGAAATAAATGCAGTGGTGAGCCATCCTAGGAGTGGCAGACAAACCAAAATCTCACCATGAAACTACAAATGACGCATTCAGGAGGTCACCAAAGAACCCACAGAAGAGAACTTCATGCCTCACTCGCTTTAGTTAAGGTCAGTGTACACAATTCCACAAAAAGCAAAAATGGCACCCATGGGAGAGTTGAAAGCAAAAATCACTGATGACTGAAAAGAACACAAAAGCTCATCGGTCTCAAATTCTTTTTTTTTTTCATTTGTCTCAGCTTTTATAGTGTGTTCAATTTGGCATTGACCTTGAAATGTATTAAGAAACTACAGTGAAGCTTTTGTCAGTTAAATAACTCCAGGGAATTAAAATATGACTTGCAATTTAGTGAAAATCCCTACTTTTCCCCACATGTTTAAGTGCCTCTGTTGGCTATTGATTTTTAAGGCACGTTCTGTTAAGATCCCTGCTTGTCCTGACATTACAATAAATCAAGCACACAGCATGCATAATTCGTTGAGGGTGGGGGAAGAACAAAGGTCAGTTCTATAGTCAGTAGTGTTTTTCCCATAAGGTATCAATAGTTCAAGCATTAAGTACATCCACAATAAATTTTGCCAAATCAGATTAGAGGATGTTGCTGTTAAAGCACTATTTCTTGTACGGAATAAATTACAGATATACCCAAGAGCCTTAATCTTTTTGAATCTCAGAACAGATCCTGCACATGAAGATTAAAAGTTTGGAGGTTAAAGTCAAATAAAAGGTGTCTGCATTACTGACCTACAAACCTTCAGCCTACACCATGAAGACTGCATACAAAACACTGGCTTATCACAAGTGTGCCTTGCTAGGCTTTACATATTCACAAGGATTACTATAGCCATCAGAAAGTAGCACTGACAGAGATCAAAGAGCAGACTGTGTCGCGTGGCCGAGTGACTTGGCATCATAATGAAGGCCAGTTAAAGGCTCTCCATCCAGTTCTCGGCCCTGGATTAATGAGTCATTCCTGGCCAGCTAGGCCATCGCTCAGCCAGACTACGACAGCCACAGCATATCATAATGACTGCATGGGTCATAAGCATTTGGCCTAGACACATACCCCACTCTGATAGCTTCCTTTTGTCTCCACAATTGACAAATGGGAGAAATCATTCTCACAGAGGGAAGACCTCTTAGGAACACCCCACACTAATTACAATGTCCTCCTTCCTCCTAACCCCCACACACTTTGCCCATGATGTGTAAAGAAGTGGATATGACAATGCTATTACTGCAGATAACTGATGTTTTACAGAGTGATACAATATTACAAATAATTTATCTAAATAAAATGGAAAAGCATGAAAAATGCAAATAATATAAACTTGCATTTATTTTCTTACATTTACTTTGACATTTATTTCATTGCAGACAGGATGAACCTGCGGTATTTCATGTTTCTGCTTAACTTTATTTCATTTATTATTAAACATCCATTCTATCATATCATGCCTGTGACACATTCCAAAAAAGTTGGTACAGTAAATCATTTACCACTTTGTAATGTTTAAAGACTAAGTCTTTCCAGGATGTCGCTTTTGTACCAAACCATGATGACAAACACCTGTTGACATCACCTGTTGGGAATCACATAATTACTCATCATATGCTGAGCAAATAAAAGATGATGTATATTGTGATAGAACTGTCTGCAATCAAAACAAAGTGTCAGTAAGTGTAAAAAAACATTTTTATTTTATTTGCATTTACCACATTTACTTTTTTTTGCATTGTCCATTCAGGGTTGTAAAATAAGAGAATTAATAACTTTAACAAAACAGTTTTCTTAATGCTAAAAATGACACAATTCAACTGTGTATAAGAACAAAGTCAAAACACATACACGGTTGAAGAGGATATAAGCACAGAAAGTAGAGTATTTTAAATAGCATTCACAAATAAACATTATTACATGTTATCACACACTGTAACAATAATGAAATGTAATGCACTTCACAGCATAGTAAATATTACCACCATGACCCTGCAAACATGTTACACCTGCTGTTGTAGAAGACAGAGAAAATAAATTGAATAGAGCAACTGATAGACTCCTACACTGCATACATATGAAATCTGTAAAATAGTTGTACCTAATTCAAAGTTGAATGAAGTTATTGAGTCATATCTGTGTTACACACATTAATATTTTAGGCATTGTTTGTTTTATAAAAATGTCCAATCAATACATGGTTACCCTAACATTTAACAATTAGTTAACAAGTAGTTTTGCATTTTTAATAAACATATAATTTCTTTGCTAGTTATTGTTCACATTTGTTAATCAAAACTGCTCTGTTTGCACTAACAAACCGTTTGTATCCAAAAAGACCTCTGAACTTGTACTGGAATGTGCAGAGGAACTGGCATTGGTTGTGTATGAGACCAAAAGGCAAGGGTAGTGTGCTTCAGATTCTGTTGCTATCTTTTATTTCTGTGCCAAATGCACTGTTCAAAATCTCCAGTGTCCTGCTCCTCAGCAAATATGCATGGCATTAAGCACAAACATACATACTGGCGACAACAGATGGGCTCACGATCTATTCCCCACATTTTCTCCTGTGAGGCCTGAAAATTTCTCTGCTCTTTAGGCTACCTCTCTGATAAACAAACGTCTTTATGTTGAGATGGAACAATGCCAGTCCATGCCAACTCCTACTAAATCTTCTTCTCTGCCCTTCCCCCAGTTGTTTAGAATATTTAAATGAATTGTAGCCCTTTGTGATATTGAGGGAATGAAGTACAACATATTTTTCCAAATGTGCAAATTTTGATACCAGCTTTAATGGTGACAACTGGAAAGTACAAGGTGCTTTTGGCTAGTGTTACCTATTGCATGGAAGCCTTTGGAAGATGGTAAGCCTTTAATTAGTTCAGCTGATTGAGCTTGATAATACGCTATGTGTTAAATGCTAAGATTCCAAAATTATCAATAAGCCTCGTCTATTATAGAGTGAGTTTATATATATAAGAATCCTATTCTTGATTAAAAACCTTAGTCCTGTCAACTTACAGCACTGCCCTTATCAACCCATTTAACACTTGCACTGTTATTAAGATTACAAATGAGATGCTGGCTGTCATTTCCTTATATGCAGCTTTAATTACAGCTGATCCCGTAAACCATTCACTAAGAACACAGCCCAGATCTCTTTGTTAAAACTCGTGATTAGTTTGACCTAAACCTGCCTCTTTTAAATAAAATCAAAGAAACTGAACCAGCCTTTTCTTCGTGTTCAAATCTTCAGTGCTTAACTAAGTGCTAGATCAGTTTGCATCCTCATAAGTGAAAAAGAGAATCAGATTAAATTCAAATTCTGCCACAACAAATAAAACATAAATGATTTTTGTGGACGCTTACTCTTGCTAAAGCAAAATGAAGGTTACTGCCTTGAGGCTACCTTCAAATTAATTCTCTGCTGCAAATTTATTAATGTTTTTAACATCATTGGGAAGCCAGGTAGAATGCTTCCCTGTGCTAACTGAGTCTGGGGTGGCAGTTAAAAGTGTATTAAGACCAATACAAAAAAAGGATTTTAAAAAATGTTGGCCAACTGAAAAGTATGAACATGAAAAGTATGAGCATGTACAACACTCAATATAAAGTTGGGGCTCCTTTGGCCTGGATTACTGCAGCAATGCAGCGTGGCATGGAGTCGATCAGTCTGTGGCACTGCTCAGGTGTTATGAGAGCCCAGGTTGCTCCGATGGTGGCCTTCAGCTCTTCTGAATTGTTTGGTCTGGTGTATCACATCTTCCTCTTCACAATACCCCATAGATTTTCTATGGGGTTAAGGTCAGGTGAGTTTGTTGGCCAATTAAGAACAGGGAAACCATGGTCCTTAAACCAGGTACTGGTAGCTTTGGTACTGTGTTGGAAAATTAAATCTGCATCTCCATAAAGTTGGTCAGCAGCAGGAAGCATGAAGTGCTTTAAAACTTCCTGGTAGATGGCCGTGTTGACTTTGGACCTCAGAAAACACAATGGACAAACACCAGCAGATGAATGGCACCCCAAACCACTGACTGGGAAACTTTACACTGGACCTCAAGCAACCCACTTACATTATGTGCCTCTCATATCTTCCTCCAGACTCTGGTACCTTGATTTCCAAAGGAAATGCTCAATTTACTTTAATCAAAGAACATAACTTTGGACCACTCAGCAGCAGTCCAGCCCTTTTTGTCTTTAGCCCAGACGAGACGCTTCTGATGTTGTCTCTTGTTCAGGAGTCACTTGACACAAGGAATGTGACAGATGAAACCCATGTCTTACATATGCCTGTGCATGGTGGTTCTTGAAGCACTGACTACAGCTGCAGTTCACTCTTTCTGAATCTCCCCCCCATTTTTGAATGGGTTTTGTTTCACAATCATCTCCAGGGTGCAGTTATGCCTATTGCTTGTACATTTTTTGTACCACATATTTTCCTTCCCTTCGCCTCTGTATTAATGTGCTTAGACACAGAGCTCTGTGAACAGTTAGCCTCTTTAGCAATGAGCCTTTTGTGAACCTTTTGTGTCTTGCCCTACTTGTAATAATAATAATAAGTGATTTGTTGAGGTCAAAAACTGCAACACATTATGTTGATACAAAGTTAAACCAAAAAGAAATAAAGCACCACATCAACTTTTTCAAATGTAGGTATATGGTGTTTGATAATGCATAAGGGTTTGTATGGTCGAGGCCAACCATTGAATTAATCAAGCCCATTTTTTGTGTGCATTTATTTTATAGCTGTACATTAATTGTTTAACCCTTTACCATTGCTACATAACAGCAACTAGGTCAAAATTTTATTTATGAAGCTAAATCACATATTCTAAGTAGGCTAAAATGATAAGTTACTACTAAATTGCTAAATCATATGCAATTTCAGTTTTGGAAAAACATATTTTAATCCCAGTATGAACATGCACAGTCAGAACAATTTAAATTACCAAGCCAGACCAAACTGGTATGGAAAGGGAAGGCTAGATAGGGAAGTAGCTCTTCCTGCTAGATCACTGGTTTCCACTGTTTGGTTAATGCCCTTGTAGTGGAGGTATGAAAAGTGCCTAACATTCTGTGAAAATCATGTAAAAAACTGCATTTTGTATTAATCGAGAAATAATATGTATTTATCCACCACACACAGACTGATCTTTTGTCTTCCAGGCACCTGAGCCCTGAGGCTCTTCAGACTTTCTGCCTAAATGGTCACCCTGCGAGTGTGGTAATGTTTAACAAGGAGGGAGCCACATAATCCAGGATCTATTTTCTGATCTGAGTTAATGCAGTACCCGATGATGGCTCACTGGTGCAGCTACTAGTGGGGGCTGCCCAGCAACGTGTCCTGAGCAAGTGGGTTCAATGCACAGCCTTGTGTTTACATTTCTGCATGCATATTCTACAGTACTTTGGTTTCCATATGCCTTTTATTAACATGAAGATACAAAAATAAATTGATTACTCTTAAACTGTCATGTCTGAGTCAAGTGTACAGATACTATATGTTTCCCTATAATGGATTGGCACCTTGTTTAGGATATGTCCTTCTTATCCAGTGAGTCTTGATAATGGTGGGCCACCCCAAACCTTCCCAGATTGTAGTAAATTGTTTAAAATAAATGCTTTACTGGTTGAGCATTTGTATTAGGTATTAGTCAAATATATAGTCTTAGCAATACAGTGTAGAATTGTGTGTATGCACAGACCTCGGGGTGGCTTTCCTAACTATTTCCAAGTAATTGAAAATGCTATAGTTATAGACACATCAAATCCTGTATGAACCACATCATAGACAAAGAATGTATTAAATATATGCCTTTGTATAAATGTAAAGAGAAAGGCATTATGGGATGCAAAACACACTTTGCTTACTTGAAATGTGCCTTTGATTGACTGGGAAAAATGTTTTGCTGCCTGATTTGACATTCCTGAACATAAAAGCAGGGCAGGGAATAATAAACGTAACTTGATGAAAAGACTTGTCTCTGTGATTAAGGTCTAGATGTAAAGATTAGTGCTTTGTGAAGTCACACTTAATACAGTAAGACAGTTGCAAATCAAAGGCTGATTAGAGAGAAAGGTTCATAAATGTACTGGCACTGTGACTGATTGTGCCTAAACCAATTAACTTTCCTAAATTGCAACATGGCAATGAGATTTAGCATACTTAAGCATATTATGCAAATAACTATGAAGCGTCTGTTCTGTTTGAAGGAAATTTATTCTGCTGCTGTTACATCCAAAAAGATACAAATACTGCATTAGTGATGAAGCAAAATATAGCTTATGGCTAAAATATTTTTTTATTTAGTTTTTTATTTATCATAGCTTTGAAATTAAGTATGCAGCTAATCAAAGTGATGTTCTGTTGACATGAATTGATTTAATCATAAATTAGAATTACATGTATTGATTTGCTTTAATAAAACATTACTTAGGGGCCTTCATCAACACATGAAAGGATTTTTTCTCAGCCATTAGATGTAGCTTGGGTTACCTACCGTTTTTTAAACAACTTTTAAAAAGAAATTTCACTAAAACTTTGAATTCTTAATGTATATGATTTTAAACACAAACATTAAATTATATTATTTAATTATTAATAATATCTGATTTATCCTTACAATACCAGTCTAACCAATTTTGTTTTTAAAGAGGCAATTGGTTTTGGGGTCGGGAAGGGCTGAACAACGTATTTCCTTTACTAAATGCAATCAACATTTAGTCTTTAATTGTGTATTATTTTTGTATAAGTTTTGAAGTAGTTGGTGATCTTAGTATTAGAGAAACAAATAGAAGTAAATAACTTTTCGCAGCACTGTGAATACAATAAATTGTGTCAGTTCTAAAT
Source organism: Microcambeva bendego (assembly GCA_034509265.1). NCBI lineage: Eukaryota > Metazoa > Chordata > Actinopteri > Siluriformes > Trichomycteridae > Microcambeva > Microcambeva bendego. The sequence goes on from JAYDZG010000011.1 coordinate 14,217,923, forward strand.
TTATGGGAAATTAATATTTTTTATCCACAATTTTACATATTAATTTTGGTGAACAGACCTGCTGCATTTTACATTTTTGTAGATTGTTTAGCAATGAAACAATCAGCAAGCCTGAGGCTGTAGGATGTAAGTCTTTTTTTATTAAGGGCTCTGTGAAAATCAATGTCACTATCTGTTGCAGGGGTCAAAGAATAGAAAGAAAAAGATGATATGAGCAAATCCATAGTCTAGCTGGGCAGAGGTCAAAACTAGTAACTACAGCACAAGACTGTAAATAACATGTCAGATACAAACCCCATTTTCAGAAACATTTTGCAAAATACAATAAACATGAATCTGTTATTTGCTTTTAATTAAATTTAATTAGGAACTGAGGATGCTACTTGTTGCAGATTTGCAATAATAGTTTTGCCCATTCTTTGAGACTTCAGCTATCATTGTCTATCATTTATGCACATTTTCAATGAAAGACATGTAATGGAAAATGACCTTGCTGTGAGGCAACAGTGCTACCCACTTAGCCACTGTGCCACCACCTGTATTGAAGACTGGAAAAGACAAGACCAAAAGGAAACAATGTGGGTCTAGATCGTGATTAAATAATCCTAAAATATACAAGCTAAGGTTAGAAGCATAGTTTAAATTTTATACCAGGAAAATAGCATTAAAAAAGACAAGCTTGGAGCTGACATTAAAGAAACAGCAAAGCTTAAGACTAACCGAAAGAGCAGCGGACGGAACAACACCTCAAGAGTCAAGAATGAAAATAAGTCTAAGACTGACAGTTGAAAAGAAGCTCAGCCTGATTTACTTATGGGAATAAGCAGAGCCTGGATACGACAGGAAAAGTGTCAAAGCCAGTAGTGCAAGGCAATTGGACGATCCGCCTGAGGCAGATGAAGAAAAGTAAATGAGTCTGTCACTTGAGAATGACAAATAGTCAGATACCCATATCACCAGACAACAAGATCAATTGAGGGGTTAAAACATGGGGTCAGACAAAAATGCATTGTGTGACATGGGATTTGAGACAGGCACTGAGATGGACATGTGATTAAAGACAGGTTCTGTTTCTGACATTGCATTACAGATAGGTACAAATACTTGGATGAGAGGGATGAGTTGCAATACATAGATTCTTATCTTTAAGACAAAACAGAGGCTGGGGTTTAACAAAAAAAGAAAATATGCTAAAATGGACATTTACCTGTAACTTCTGATCACTTCTGCCACATCACAACCCAGAAAGATCAATAATCACTTAGACTTAAAATGTCATTGCTTAGAATCTTTGAACATTGGCAGTCTGAAGATTCTTATGTAATTTTGAACTCAGCTCTCTAAAAGATTTTGTTACCATAGCAAAGTTCTTTTCATTAGTTTTCTTCCATAAATATAACAATGCAGCATTGCAAAACAACAAAACATGTTTTTTGAATGTTTTATAAAATGTATGTTTTATACTTGGAAATCATTTCAGTTCAATCTTTGATTGTGTTCAACTGTCCAACATTACCTTGATTATCATGTATTTAAGCCCCTTTGTGTTTGCAAACCAATTTGAGATATTAGTGTTTATTTAGTGCCTGCACCAAGCTTTTCGTTGACCCTCTGAGAATCATTCAAGTCTTTGTGATCATTTGACTATTTTTCCTACTGACTTTGACTATGGTTTTTGGATTGCCTTATCTGTACCTTTGCCTGTTCTGGTAATAAACCTCTGAGTTGAAGAGGGCATCCTGCATTTAAGAAAATATAAACAATTATAAAAAGTCATAAAACATTCAATTAAACATAAAACATTAAATTTTTATTTTTTTTTAAAGTGTATTAAACATTTTGCACTGATTTATCTTCATCTAATATGCCACTGAAGTAATAAGTATGATTTCACTGTGTGACATTAGTGCCCCTGCCCTCAATATTAAATTTGCACATTAAGTTCAGTGATCAGTGTTTTGAAGTGCAACGGTTCATGCTTTATTATTTTGCTCTTTTATACATGCTTTTGTTTGCACTGTACACTCCGCAATACTAAATATGTCTCTTGCTAAATAAAAGAAAAGTTTACTTTGATTGTGTTGTTCAGCAACTCATAGACAACAAAAATTGATATGAAAAATGATACAGAAATACAATAGACATAAGATATTTTCAGTAATAAAGTACAGAAAATGGACTACTGTAATATCCTAGAATTAAAACCTACAAATACTTATTAGTGATTAAATGTGAATCTTGGTGATTAAATGAATAAAAACTGAATTAAACGTTATGTATTAAAGCGAATGTAATTGTAAAAAATAAATAAATTGTGCATCCATAAAGTACTCACTACGAACTGGCTCTCCAAAAGGTTTTCTCTTTCTCTAAAAATGTCATATATGCCTTATTAACAATACTGGAGTGATTTTTCTACACTTACAATGCCTAATAGTTTTACATTAAACGTCTCCTTTAAACAATGGTTATTAGCTTCAATTTTGGAGGTTCCTTTCCCTGCAGTGTTTCAAGCTTTTATTTCTAAACACTTCCAGACTACCGAGATTAGAAGCACATACCCTGAATCAGGTGTGGGAGAGGGAAAAGTTTGGAAGGCGTTGAGACTCAAAACCCTGTTAAGAAACAAATGCTTCCTGGAAACAACCTGAACGAGTTTTAAGTCTTTTCTGCCCCCAAGTGGAGATGTTGGCTCACAATCTCTTCTTCTCAAATGGTTTTCGCCAGGTTGGCAATATCTTTGCATAGACTTTGTCAATCTGAAAGTAATGAAAATAGAAACCAGATTCATACAAGATGGATTGTCTAAAACCAATTTCATGACTAAAAGTATGTGTACACCAATTCTAGTTACTTTCAATTGCAAAAGGGGACATAAACAGTATGCAGTCAGGGAAACACTAGCAGTAATTATTATGTTAAATTAAGGAGATTGAACAACCATGTTGTGAAGTGTACACACAAACCATGTTAAACTGTGTTTACACACTGTGAATGTAAAAAAGATTGCAGCACTTCATTCGATTCATTAGATTTTGTGGACTGAAGGGTGTTTACACTGGACAACTTACGTTAAACAACATTAAATATGAACATTAAAACATTTTATTACATTAAAACAAATGAACATGAACATGTATTCGGCAGAACATTTAAAATGGCCCAGAAATAAGAAATTTACACCCAGAAGAATCATCTGCATGCCCAATAAAACTTATCTGCTGTGAATATATTTGAGCTTCTTAGTTTTCTGCATTGTCATTGATCATGTACAATGTTGAATGTTTTGAATGTGTGGGTGTAACTAGTGCTCCTCGTTTATATCAACGAGTTGCAAATGTGATTTTCAAATTTTACTACAGCCAGTTTGGATTAAAAGGTTGTACATTTAAAAAAACATTTATTTTGCAATTACCTGCAAGGTTACATGTAAAACAAATGCTGGTCTTATTTATAATGTGCAAAAGTGTAAACAGAGCACGTGACTGGCATGGACAAATTTTACCTCGACCCTGTTCAACACGTTTGGTTTGAAAAGTGAAACAAGCACAAAAGGGCTAAGTTTAACTGATCATTTATCTAGCCTGAAATCTAAGATCTTACTTGCTCAGATTTTTTGACTCCATAGCGTAGCAGTGTTGCCTGGTGTTCGCTGTTATGAAACAGAATGTCAAAAGTGATGCTTTTTGTCATGGCCTCCTCAATCTCTGGTTTTATGAGAGAGTAGAAGTCTCGAGGATGGTGCTTGTCATCCAGATAATTATTTACTTTGTAGTTTTTTCCAACTACATCAAGTGGTTCCAGTTTTACAGTGGAGTTCAAAGCCCGGCCATAGATGATGAACTTTGTATCAGACTCTAAAATATATATAAAGTATTTACAGTTTTAAAAGAATGCTGCATTATCAAATTTATGCTGGCTTAAATACTATGTATAGAAAAGTTTACCTCTGCATGTCAAATGTGCCACATATGGAATACCATCTCTTTCTCCATAGTAGATGCCAAAATGGGAAAAGTATTTGTTTCGAGGAAATTCAAGAAGATCTCCAGGGTAGAGTTGTGAATGGGAATTTTTCTGAAAAACAATGTAATTGGAATTACAGAGACCCAGACGCTTGGTAAAGTGTTAAGCATTTACCAAATAGTAGAAAACATTAAAAAGCAATTGACTTTGAAAAATCCACATTTAACTTACACAGTGGTAAATTTTGGACATCTTAGTCATTTATACTATGCCATATTTCTAGTTAAACTGTGAGCCATTAGCTTTACTAAACTGGACATCTTTTGTTTCAATGGTTAATATGCAAAAGTAGCAACTGGAACAAAGTAATCTCATGTGTTAATTCATAGATCTGGGTTGATTTAGGTGACCAAACCCAAAATAACTTTTTGCCAGCAAATAAAAGACGGCGGTTTTGATAGCATTTTCTTATTCTGTGATAATTGTACAAACAGATTGTACAACATTCAAATGCTGTTTGTGGTTTAGTGCTGTTTGTGCTGTTAGTGAAACTCACAATTCAAAGGAAATTATAGAATCTTTATTGAAACACCAAATGTAGACTTTTACCTTCTTCAGCCTTTAAAAACTTGTATTGCAATACAGACCTCACAGCAAAAAGGTCCTGGGTTCTATCCCCAAATGGGGCGGTCCAGGTCCTTTCTGTGTGGATTTTGCATGTTCTCTCAGTGTCTGTGTGGGTTTACTCCGGATGCTCTGGTTTCCTCCCAAAGTCCAAAAACATGCAAATGAGGTAAATTGATGGTGTTTGATATAAACTTGTGAACTGATGAAACTATAGTAGTTATAATACATAACTACTATATGGCTTTCATTAAAGTAGCCAAAGTCTAAAAACTGATGTTAAAAACAAACTAACAAACAACGAAATACAAGAACAGGACTGCCCAAACTCACCAGCTAATCCTAACAAACACACTGCAAAAATGTTCTTGTCATAATTGTTGTTTATCTAGCTACATGATTTATAAAATTGAATAAAAAGATTCTTAAAAAATATATTAGCATCATGAATTTTATTTCTAAATAAACTACAACTTAAGCAACTCGTATCTTACCAAGCCCATTGATGCTTGTTAAATCGTAGATCTCTCAATGTTGGTGAATGCTGCTGATGAAGAGACTCAGCTACTCAGCATTGAGGAGAGTTATTATGAGTCAAAACATGTGTAGTGGGGTGTTTCCCACTCCCCTTTACAAAATAATGCAAACCAGTGATCACTCATGCATGTATTGGTTCTATAACTTTTAAAACATAAACCAAGCTTCATCACATATTCCAGAGACCCACACCCAGGAACTACAGTTTAATGCACTTAGACTATTGTGCATTGCATGCTTCACTGAGTGTACAATAGTTTTGCTAATGTTAAGCCTTAAATTTAATATGCTTAATGTACTGTTGAAACTCATTGGTGTGTTAAATGGTTTTAGGGAAATCAAGAAATTCAGGTGTTGTAATTTGCTTTTTAAAGGTCATAAGTGTTGGAGCTACACTATCCAGGATGTAGGATCTATGTAACATTTTTTTGCCTCTTAACTTCTCTTTTTATCAGGAAACATCTGTTACTAAATGCATGTGGGTAAGAAGTTCTATGCAAATATTCCTAAAGCTATAAATTTGATTACAATGAAATATCGCCCATTGTTCTCTATTAAAAGCAATAGCTAAGCAAAATTATTAAAATGTGAAAAAATGCTCAAGGACAGCAGCCTATTAATAAAAACAAAAATATTTTTTAATAAATAAACATTAACATTTGTAATTGTTACATGCTTATTTTGTGTATTTTAGTTTATAACCAATGTGACATACAGTCTAATGAATTGATATTCATTTTAAACAGCAGAGGGCACTGGCACTATACACCTCGTCTGGTTGATGCCACTGGCACTATACACCTGGTTGCCAAAAACAGGGTTTTCCAGCCAAATTAATTCAAAATTGTTTCACATAGTTTGTAACAACAACAGAAATAAAAGGGCATTCATTATTCACACTTAAGTAAAAGTCATAATATGTCTTTAACTTCAGTTCAGTTCATTTTCTTTAACCTCTTATCCTAATTTGGGGAGGGGAGGGGTGCTGGAGCCTATCCCAGCTCTTCAACGAGTCCAATATATTAAACCCAGTACTGGAATTACATCACATTAAGAGCATCGTTACACTCCATGTTTATATACGTTTATACAAACCGGTTTACCAGTGCAAACATTTCTATCTACAATTTTAACTCGCTTGTCAAAAGAAAGGAGAACTGGCAGAATGTTTCATTAAAAATGCAATTATAACATTTTCTGGCTGGTCAATGGCAACTGCACAAAAATGGGGGATAATGATGATGAGCATGTGATATAGATCTCTTTATGAACTAGTATATTGCATACTTGGCATAAGGGGTAAAACATGAGGACTTTTGCCAGTTTGCCGATGGGCTAAAATTGAATCACTATTGGTTTTAATGTATTAGTGTATATTTGTCTATTCCTGTATATTTATACTGTACTTTAGTTATTTGTATTTTTTTAAATGATATGGTGTACATATATATAACAGCTTGAGTTTTGTCAGTTATACATAACACATACATGCTAAATAAAATGCGAATTTTGAAACAAATGACCTTACAGCTGTCATCAGACACCCAGAGAAGACAACAGCGGTACTTCAATGGTATGTCAGAGATTTGGATAATGTGCTAAATGTGCATGCCTGTCTCCCTGCCCTGCCAAGCTTGTAGGAACTTAAGCAATTGAGCACTAGGCACTTATTACATCCCAGCTAAAAAGCCCGGCCTTGGACAAAGGTGACATTGCTAGAGCAGGCCAGCTCTTTAGTTGTACTCCACCTGCTGTGTGCACCATGTGCAGGCCCTCAACGGGTGGGTATGAGGTGGGGCATTCTCCAGCTGCCTTTTCGACTGTAGCAAAGGAGGTGCACTACATGTGAGCAGCACTTCAGTGTTAGCGTAAATATACACCATTGTTTAAGGTAATTAACCAATATTTATCAATCCATTTCAAACTCTAAGATTTTAAAGGCCCTAAGTACTGTGTGTGACTTGACACTCCCCATATCCTTAATTCTCTATGTGCACTTTCATAGTTCAAGTTATTTTCCCTCTATGTAAATAAATTATATGTCTGTCTGTCTGTCTGTCTGTTTTTGCATCTCCTAATTATTTTTTAGCATTCATGCACAACTCAAGGTTCTTAACCTCTTTAACATGTCATACAGTATACCCAGGAGTGGAAAAGCGGTGACTGGCAATTATTTACATTTTAGCAAGCTGATAAAGTGATCGACATTATTGATTTAGCATGATTTTATGCCAGATGCCCATCCTGACATGGTGACAGTGCTACCCAATGGAAGGCATATAACACAAAACTTTGAGTATGTATATACCATCACCCCATCATTTACAATATTACAGACAGTGACATGCTCACTTCATTGTCAGGCGGTCATCATTCCCCTATAACTTAGCTTGATCACTGCAATGTGTACTTCGTACTAGTAAAAAAGTGTTTACTTGCCGACTACATGAAGATGAATATGTAAAATGTTGTAAAAATCTTCCAGAATAGGGGAAAAAGGCAACACATGCTA
>JAYDZG010000011.1:14226349-14236351 GCA_034509265.1 Microcambeva bendego
GATATATTTGTGTGACACAGAAGTCTTTTGCATGTGGTATGTACTAAATTACCCTAATATCAGACTATTTTATATAATAATGATGATGATGATGATGATGATTATTATTATTATTATTATTATTATTATTATTATAACCCACACAGACACGGCGTGGTCCCGGACTTTCTGATAATCGAACCAGGGACATTCTTGCTTTAAGGTGACAGTGCTACCCACTGAAAGCATATAACAAAACTTTTGAGTGTGTATCCAGCATCGTCCCATCATTTACAACATTACAGACTGTGACATGCTCAATTCATTGTCATGTGGTCATCATTCATCATACTTACATGAAGATAAATATGTAAAATGTTTTAAAAATATGATGATGATGATTATTATTATAATTATATGATTACACACATTTAACACACCATCAATTTAGGACTTCTGAAGATTTTACTTCACATATACTGTATCTACATCCCTAATTTTACCAGAAGTCATAAAAATTTAACATTATTGTTTAAAAACCTATATATTTTTTGGCTTATTATTTATTAGTCTGGTGGCCACAGTCTTAAGCTATAATGCTTAAGAAAGGAAATTCATGTTATCACATAACTAACAAATCGGTCAAGCATTTGTGATTTCTATAACATGTACAAAACTATCTGAAACTATGGAAATATTAATAAATGTTGGAACCAACATTAACAATATGTTATTAAAATAAAGTATGATTTTCGATTGAGACACATCATAGATTGATAGAACTCATCTTAGATGGACATGTAATGACAAGTAGATAAGTGAGTTCCTGAGTGGAGGACAAAGTTTTCACTGCACCAGCACTGTGTGCTAAGCCATCTAAAAATAAACTGCCTGGTGCAATTATGAATTACATTCTACTGCAGGCCATTTAAACACTGATCAGGCGAAGCTTATCACTGTTTACACAGTAGGTGGAGTTATTCTTAATGAGTAAACTGTAAAATTGCATCATAGTTAAAAAATCATCATAGTATTTTTTTTTTTTTTTTACAAATGTGAATATAATTGTGGGTTTGACGCTTTATGGGTCCAAATGTTTTCCCGACACATTCAAAGTTAGCTAATTACAACAAAAAAAGAGAAATGAAGAGAAATGAAACTTCAGACTTTAGAAAAGGGAAGTGTATGCTGGAGTTACTGAACCATCACCAAAGTTCACATAGATCTTCATAGTCACATATTCCCCTGCCAGAGAACATCACACACTAAACAAGACAGGCTGCTTGTCAGCTTCTGTGTAGAACGTACATAGTGTGCATTGTTGCCCTTCAGTGTTGCCCTTCGTAATCTCTGTTTATAACTATGAGCTTGTATTAAAACTACTCTGCCTCTCACTCGCTCTCCATATCCTCATTCGGACTGAGCTTAGATCACAGGTGTTGACCTTAGCGGCTATGAAGTGTTTGCCTCTGTGTTCACATTTCCTCTAGCTCTCCTGTTTCCAGCTGTAACTCTGGAAGAGATTCCTATTTGTGATCGCCAAGGTAATGGATGAAGAGTTAAAAAAAAGAATCAAGGATTCTATTGATTATTCCAGCGATTAATCAAATTATGTATATATGAGATGTGTCTTAAAACAAACTACAAAATGTTATAGCATGGCTTAAAGAGAACATTTATAAATGACAAACACAAATACATTTTCAGTATTTAGCAGACGTCGTTATTCAAAGTGACTTACAGTTCAGTTCCAGTGTACAATCTGAGCAATGAGGGTTAAAGGCCTTGCTCAAGGGCCCAACAGCAGCAACCTGGCAGTGTGAGGTTTGAACAGATATCCTGTGGATTACTAGTCCTGTGCCTTAACCATTTTATTTTGAGGTCCACACTATGATATCCTACAAAAAACATACAAACAGACAAAAAAAATATTACATTATTTTACAATATGCAAAATACATTTGCTTCACATGCTCAGATTTCCAATCACGGAAACCAAAGCTGTGAAATACAATTAAGCAAACTAATACATAAAAAAAATGTGGCATTTGACACATTTTCATAAAAGCTGGGAAAATTACATTTGGGAATATGGGAAAAGTACAGTTAGTGTTTTGTTTAATCTATTGAATCTTAATTTAACCTATATACATATTTAATCCAACTGGGACAGGTTGCCAGGACATCACAGGACGACATATTCATTTATTAAAAGATCTGTCTACATAGATTTAGCCCTTAAGAGTAACATACGTTAAGCACATTAAGCAACCATTCAAATAATAAGTAATAAGTCTGATATCCCAAATTAACCAGACTCGGGACTGATTTGCGATTGCCACAGAGAAATCTATATCGCCTTGACAAAATATTTAGGGCAGAATGTTGTTTGATCAAAAAACTGTCAATAAATATAAATCATTTTGATGGAACACATATAGTTTATGCTACAAACATTTTCCTCATAGTTTCATTATTTCAAGTCGGTCAGTGCCTCACACAAACTGCTGAATGTTCTAAATCATTACATTAAAACATTACTGAAGCTCAATTTAAAAGCTCTAATGTAATAACAATAAAACAATCGCACAGAGCGAGGAAAAACAAATATATTTTATACAATAAAAAGTTTAACTGTTTTCTTTATCGGTGGTGAGGAAGTGAGTGTGGGTGGTGCACAGCCCTTTTTAACACCCATAGCTCAGATCATTTTTGGTCATTGAAGATAAAGGACATTGGTGCATGTATGGGCAGAGAGTTCAACATGCCCCTGAGAATGCCAAACCCAAAATACAAACCCCTCACTCAGCTGTACTGCTGGAACCATTTTCTGCTCTACTATCCCAATAAAAACGTCTCACAGTTGTCTCTCTCTCTACCCTGCCCCCAAACACGCTTCTTTTTTAAGGAGTTAATGACATTGGGTGCAAGAGGGAGCAGTGGGTATAGGATGTCTCGAGTGCAGTTGGAACAGCTGAGAGGTGTGATTTCACAGGCAGCCCTGCCCTGTCAGAGCGCTGAGGCCTGGGAACAGAAGGCACAGGAGAGCCCCAGGCCTCTAAAGGACACTGACAGGTGGAAGGCCAGCAACAAGGGGGAGGGCAGCTCATTGAAAAGGCTCAGAAGCCAAGCCTGACCTGGATACAGTCCAGCGCCGGACAGCAGAGAAGGATACTGTCAGGAGTGGAGCACAAGGTACTGAGAGAAGGCTGAAGTGGACACACTGGACCCCACTGAAGGCAGAGGACAAGCCTTCAGGGGATTGGCAAGTAATGTGGAAAGTCTTAGAATTATCCAAAAAAGTTTTTAGCTGGGTAAAGAGGCCTTAGTAATTGTAACTAGCTAATAGTTTGTTTTGAATGTTAAAGTAGGAGATTTTCCTCTTCCTGTATTATTTAGAAATACCTATAATGTTTTGGTGATGAAACTTTTAAAGGCCAATGTTTGTTTATCAAAAGATCTTAGTTAAAGTTAAATTTTGTAAAATATATTACAACTTTTGAACAAAATGAAGTTTTCCACTCAGTAAATAATGTATATATAATGAGAGCACCATGTAAACATTAGGGTTTTATTTTATTATTTTGTTCTTCAAAGCTTGTATTTTTGACACAGTATCAGAGGAAGGAATCTTGTTCTTTGAGATGACATACTTCCTTATATCCTCATATACTAAACACAGCTATGGAATGTAAGGAAGTGTGTGGTTTCAGAGGGCCTTAATCATCATGTACATCATTTTCCTTACCAAATGAACAAACAGTAGTATAGCCATTTTTCAAGTTTGTTAAACAGCTTGTTGGTTTCATCTTCAGTCGTACAGGTGTGTGATATTAGCTAAGAGAAAATGTCTCGCAGTCTGAGAAAGCTGACATAGGGATCTCTACGTTCTGTGTTAAAGCTGAAACATGGTGTAGCATCTTGACCCATGATGGCACAAGCTGAGTGACAGAAAACAGGTGCAGTCCATGAAAAGTGTGCTTTTATTAATAGATAAAACAGGTGGGAGAGGGATCATTTGGGTGGGCTGTTTCCATACGGTCATATATTTACATGGTTCATAGTGGTGTCCAATTCCAAAGACTTAGTTGACATTGAGAAAATGTTTGGGGGAAATTCTATAAAATCTACTTTTAGGGATTGTGTTAAAAAGGGATTTTACATTTCTATGGGAACTTTAGTGTCATCGTGAATGTTGTTTTGATTTAAATACTTAGACAGATGTTTTCACTGTACACATTGTAAAACATCCATACTACTGATATAAACCTAATGTATTTGTTATAGTGATTTTTTTAAAAATCAGGCAACACGTCTTAGTGGCTGGTAAAACGGAACCAAGTCAGGAGTCTAAGTGAGGTTTGGTCCCCTTCAACCAGCTACTGCGGCCGTGATCTCAACCAGCAACACAAATCTCTACAGGACTGCCAACGTTAGTCATTTAAAACAAACACAAACTAAGTATTCAACTGTTCTGCTGTGAGTTACAATCAAGTATTGATGGAGAAATTCACATTTCCTACAGTTACTTGGAAGCTTTGACAAGCACAATACTGCTCTCTAGAGGCAAACGGTGTTAAGCGTCCAGAAATAAACAGGCTTTTATTTTAAATAATAAAAGACATTTATCATATTATTTTTATAAAAATCTAAAAATGTTTTATTATAAAGCCAAGAGTTATTCGAGAAGCTCTCACAACAATCACAAAAACAGAAATCACAAAATGCAGTAGATAAATAACTCTTTAAACAACAAATAGCAAAGCTGTAAACTCTGCATAAATGTTGCTTTATTCCCTGATTTATCTGAATGATTCATTATTTTAATGGACTATCTGTATGGAACTGTACAAAAAACTTTATGATATTGTATTCTTTACTCTGGATGTTATTCTGTCAATAAAGAAATAACCAAATGTGGTCTAATTTCCTTTTTATCCCCACCTTAAACCAAACAAAAATCTTTAATGGGATTCATGTTATAAACACAATTTCACAGTAGATTTAACATGAACTAAATGAACAAAAATCATGATTTAACATGAACTAAATTAACAAAAAATCATGATTTTACATGAACTAAATAAAATCCTGATTTAAAAGTGACAAACCTCCACCCACACCGAGAGTCAGGTCTCTATTTAATGTCCTGAAAAAATGTGCTGGGGTACTGAGGAGATCCTGTCCAAACGCCCAAACACACACTCACACATGCACAAACAGGCGCGCACACACGCGCACACACACACACGCACACCAGTGCAGCATTAGTACAGTGGCAGTAAAATAACCTCCCCAAAAAGGCACCAACACACGACCATATTTGTACATCCTACAACACCTAGCAGCCAAGAGGTATTCAGTGTCAATTCATTCATTTAAAATCATTATCAACCTTTCCCTTTCATTTAGTAAACTCATAAAGATAGAGGTGCAGATTAAAAGCTGTGTTCTATAAATCACCCTTCTCAGAACAGTTACAGTAGATGTATTGATTGTCCACAATCAGCCCAATTGTATAAATGAGAACTTTTCAAGCCATATACAACAAAGTACATCCGAATGCGTTGTGCTTCATGCAGTGTAAATCCAATCATTAAAACAGCCATGGTCATGTGTTCCCGACTTGTGTCACTTCCTCTACTAGGAACAAATGTCAACTGATTTTTACTTAAAAACCTGAATTTTAAATATTTGCATTAAGCTGAAAATCTTCAGACTTTATGCAACACACAAAATGTTTGAGCAATGGATAACGGAGGAGTATCCACAACAGATGGAACTCGCTTTCTTACGTTCAGGTTATTAGGAACTATGAAAGTTAAAGATTTAATTTAGAGTGCAACCATGTTAGACAAATACTTGTAGTGTTTGTGTTGAGTGCTTTAAAGTCGCACTAACTCTAGTAAAACAAAAACTGTTACATTAAAATCTAGACTTTAACAATGCTCAATATTTATAAAGCACAGTGATGTCAGTCTCCATGGAAGATTAAGCCATGTGATTAGTAGTTATTCTCATTTCAGTGAACATAATGGTTAGCTGTGCTTTGGGAAATAAATGAGTTTAAACAGATTCACATGAATATCCATGAATTGAATGTGCAGTGAATTGTGAAATCATTTTGTGTCCCATGCACTGTTGTAGACAGTCAAAACACCGTTGTAACTCTGTAACTTCTTCCAGATTTCCAAGTAAAGCATTTTCTTTGAGGATCAAATGTATTGATGGTTAGTTAGTCCGATCATATGCCACATATTTGCATCAGCTTGTGAATTTGGCATGGACTTGCAGGGATGATAAATAACCTGACCTTCTGGTAAAGTTATTACTTGGTGAAGATTTTCCTCATCTACTGAACTATCTTGTCTGACATAGATGTTTCTACCAGGAAATATTTGGCAATCAGCTTGACTACAAAAATAGTTATTTTACTGTTATTGTTTTAAACATTTCATACACAGGGATTCTGTCTCAAATCCTTCTCTGCAAAATTGTCTTTACGACATTCTAAATGAACTTTAACCCCCAAAACTGGTGTGATCATTAACTACAATCTTTCTAAAATATATGGGAAGTATATTAAAGCAAATAAATTTCTGTAACTAAGGCCACTGATAATCCTTCTGTTTGCTCTGTTACAAAAAAAGGCCTGTGTGAAGAATTTAATCAAGTTTAAAAGTTACTCTAGACCCAATTATAGAACAGCACCTTGACAGTATGAAACAGTAAGGTGGGTATGAACTAAATATTTAAAGAAACATTCGGAGAGAAAAAGAGCTAACACTTCAGCAGCTAATTCTTCTACATCTCCCCTTCCTCCTCATCATCTTCCTTTTTCGGCAATGACATTTTAATCCAGCCTTCAGTGGAGCGGCTGTGCTTTTTTTGGTGCCTTTTGTAGTTGTCCCAATGGCCTGTGGTGTAGGCACACTCCTGGCACTTGAAAGGTTTTTCACGAGTGTGACACAACATGTGTCGCTTTAGGTTCATGCTCTGGTTGCAGCTGTAACTGCACACCGTACACTGGAAGGGCTTGGCACCGGAGTGGATGCGCTCGTGCCGCTTCAGGTTGGCCAGGTTGCCACAAGCGTAGTCACACAGGGGGCACTTATAGGGCTTCTCTCCAGTATGAACGCGGTGGTGCCGCTTCAGATTGTCAAAGTGGGCAGAGGCATAGCTGCACTGCGGACATTTGAATGGCTTCTCGCCGCTGTGAGTCTTCATGTGGCGTGCTAGGTGGTTGGGATACTGTGTGATGAAAGGACATGAGGTGCACGAGTAGAGCTTGTCTCCTTTCTCAGGGCTGGAGGGTGTGCTCTTTGCCAACATGTCCAAAGCACACTTGTTGCAGATGTGCGAGTCAAGGGCCTCCTCGTTGTCCAATGTTGAGCCACACACGCTGCACGTGAAGGGGAAGAGCTGCTTGGTCAGAGCCTCTGATCCTTGATCCAGACCCTCAGCCTCCAGCAGGGTAGGTGGGTGACGATCAGGACCCATATCTAGGCTCAGATCTGATACTACAGTCTCTGAAAAAGAAAAGTGTGAAAAGGGTAAGGACCACACAAGAAATAATCCTCTTCCTCTTTGTGAGGCAAAGTTTAGGGAACTGAACTTTTTACTTGACTGGTGCTGTGACATATGCAGTGCATTGTGCACTAAGCACTTCCTCTTTAGCTAGCTAGCAAGAAACTGTATAACTGAAAATATGTAATTTTTGACTCTTTTATAAGTATATTTCTGAAGCTCTACTGACATTCAGCAAAACTGCGGTGTGCCATTATTTCATTAACAGTAGACATAACAGTAAGTTCAAGAAAGTTTCCATTTACTATATCATTTTAGAAAAAAAAAGTATTTGTGATTATCTTTTATTTATCTAAACAATAAATGTCCTTTTCAAATCAATGTTTAGTTTCAAAGGTTCACCAAAATACTGGATTCAAGTTTAATGTTAAACAAATCTATAGTGCAAACGCCCAGTGCTGTTTAAAGTGAATATCGATTCATCTTAAAAGAATCACCGGTTTTAATCAGTGCCCAAATGAATCGGTACGTATTGATTCTTGCTGAATAGTTACACCGCTCATAGTTTTGCCTCATTAAACAAACTCAGTCAATGTGAATCATTTTGGCTGTTCCTGTTAAAGTTGCCACAGCATTTCATGATCCACATTATTATTTGGCGATGACCTTTCTGACACAAACCTCCTAATCCTCATACCCTTTACCCATGATTGGGAGTGGCCCTACAATGCACTGCTTTGTGCATCCTAGTAGCTAGGGTAGTGCCTAGCCAACCCGTAGCAATGCCAAGTTCGGACCGGGATTTAGTAGTATATCTATTCCATTTTAAATCCCTATGTCCACAGGTCTGTGAAATTGTATCTTACAAAATTGGTGCAAAATTAGTTGGTGATCGCTGCACTACCACACCAGCACTAAGATTCTGAACACCAGGGTTTGAATCTCGACTCTGTCAACAAATGTCTGGGTGACATCTAGCAGGCAACATTAGACAATAATTGACTACCCTGTCTGCTGGGTGGGATGACACACTAAAGTGGGTGGTCCTCAACTGCTGAGAGGGGCAAGACTTGCTGGAGAAATCTACCCTCCAAGAACAGAACTAAGGATCCCAAACCGTAGAAAACGAATTGTCTATGGCAAATTAGGAATGAATCGTAAATAAATAGAAATAATTGTTAAATGTATGGTCTGAGAATACCTTCCATCGTGACTGGGCATGGATCCTTCTGGTGAGTCATTTCATGTTTCTTTAGTGTGAGACTGCTATCAGCCAGGAAATCACACTGGCTACATTTAAAGGCTTTCTCCTGAGTATGCATGCGTCGGTGCCTCTTCAGGTTACCAAGGGAGTTGCAGGCAAACGTACAGTAATCACACTTGTATGGCTTCTCCCCAGTGTGTGTGCGTACGTGTCTCTGTAGGTTAACCAGCTGAGCCGACGCATAGGCGCAGTGCTGGCATTGGAAGGGTTTCTCGCCGTTGTGCGTTTTCATGTGCCGCTTTAAATGGTTGGAGTAGCGTGATGTGAAGTTGCACAATTTGCACGAGTAGGTTTTGTCGGAGTTGCAATTCGGGGTGGATCCTGATTTGAGCTCGTTCTGTTCCGAGCATTGGGCAAAAAGATTTTCTTCTTCCTGATCGTGCTCTTGCAGCGTGCCCCGTTGTTCACCACTACATTGAAGGCAGTAGAGCCCCACTATGTCTAGGTCTCCACTCAGAGGGTCACCAAGAAGCTGACCACACTGCCTACAAGAGAGGTAAGGAGCGAAGGCAGAGTCTCCGGCCATCTCCTCCCGTTCACTCTCTGTGTCTCGGGGGTCCTCAAAGTCGCTCTCCATGCTGAGGCGGTTGTAACTGGAGCACTCCTCGTCGCTAAAGGAGTAGCCTGGAATCCCCATGTCAGCAGTCACTGAATCTGGAACGAAACCCAAGATGTGTTTCATGAGGCTTTATTTACGGCACATTCTATCCAAAAGCTAGTATTATAGATCTGAAACAAATACAAATTAATCCTTTACAGATGTTGGTCATAAAATTAGAATAGCACAAACAAGTTGATTTATTTCAGTAATTCCATTCAAAAAGTGAAACTTGTATATTATATTTATTCATTACACACATACTGATATATTTCAAATGTTTATTTATTTTAATTTTTATACCTGACAACTAATGAAAATCCCAATTGTAGTATCTCAGAAAATTAGAATATTACTTAAGACCAAAACGAATTTTTTATTTTATTTTAAATGTTGGCCACCTGAAAAGTATGAACATGAAAAGTATGAGCATGTACAACACTCAATTTTCAGTTGGGGCTCCTTTGGCCTGGATTTCTGAAGCAATGTGGCGTGGCATGGAGTCGATCTGTCTGTGGCACTGCTCAGGTGTTATGAGAGCCCAAGTTGCTCTGACGGTGGCCATCAGCTCTTCTGAATTGTTGGGTCTGGCATATCACATCTTCCTCTTCACAATACCTTATAGATTTTCTAT
>JAYDZG010000011.1:14259146-14278580 GCA_034509265.1 Microcambeva bendego
TGCATCCAAGTTAATTGGTGACCATGAATTGTCCTACAGGTACCCAGCCACTAGGATGCACAAACCTAATGCAACCATAAGGCAAAACAGACAAAAATAAAAAAAACAGACTAAGCTGCCTGAACAAAGTTAAACAGAAAAAACAAAGGTAATACAAGACAAGTGCCTTTCATGTGCACAACCATCTGCTCCAGTAGAGGGGTGTGACAGATGTGCATGAGCACACAGAGGAGCAGAAAAAGCTGCAGTGTTACACTTATGGTGTTTTGCTTATTTTAATTTATGAAGTATATATATATATATATCATTAAGTGATCTTGGATCCTAAACCCTATTAGCAAGTCTGTGTGACTTTATTTTACAATTAAAATAATATAGGCGCACCCATGAATTATGTGCAAGACATTAAATTGAATTAACACTAAATACTCACTGACAGTGGAGTGATTTCCCATCAAACATGACAGAGAGAAACCATTATATAGTGAAAAACAACCATCTACACTGAAATAATGTTTACAATATGCATGTGTTTGTCAGTCAAGAGAAACTGACCCATCATTCATCTATCACCTGCACCTGAGGGAAAATATCCTGTCAAAAGCTTTATACTTTGGATTTACCTGATTGGAATTTTTTTCTTTCTTTTTTGTTACAAATTAACGAAAATTAAAGGAAAACGAATAATAATACTGTATAAAATACTATACATTTATTCAAAAACCATAGGGCATCTTCCATAATACATAGCTACATTTGAGGATTATTATTTATAATTAAAAACAAATAATACATTCTTATTTGTAAGAATGATCACATGGGACAAACCTGGGTGTAAATTTGATTTATTGCTGAAATGTACTATAGAAACGGGTAATAATTTATTAGTGTTTTATTTTTAAGTAATTGTTTCTTTTGTTTGATTATCTTAGATGTCTTTTAATAAATATCTTGCTTCTCAACACCAAAACCCAATCTATTCTTATATCATTGCTGGTGGTGACAAGTGAGTACATATAAACCCTTTTATTATTACATTGGAGAAGAGTGGAATGTGGCACATTAAATTACTGTTTTTAAAGGGCTCTGCTGACATCCCAGGAAGCTCCAGAGGACAATCCCTTGCTGGGAGCACTAACATTGGACAAGGTGAAAACTAGAGCAGGTGGAGAAAAGAGCAAGTTCATGCTTCCTGTTTCAGTGTATCCTAAGTTACACTGACATAATGAAGTTGAAACATAGAGCAAGGAAACTATTCAAGAATGTAAAATATTTAGCTGAGTCATCCGACATTAAATATATATTTAATAAAGCTATACGTTTTTGTTTTTTCTTTTAAATCACAGGTTTGTGCTGGAAAGAAGCATGTCCTCTTCATTGGAATATCATGTGGCTTGTCTGTATGATTTTCTTTCAATAATTTATACAATGCATTTACAAATTCTGATCCCTGTTCTTACATTGTGCTTGTATAATCAAGATCTTAATGTGTGCCTATTATGAAGGCACCATTTGTTGCTGGCCAGCTTGACTTATGCTTGAAGAACCTTGAGATCTTTACTCCAGTGCTGATTGGATTCAATCCTGTTCACATGGCACGGTAATAAATTAAACTACTAAGGGCCTAATTATATACAATATTTTACATGGGGATATAATGGAATATAGTCAGTTCTGTGTGTTATGCTGATAGGGCAGAGCCCATACAGAATGTACCATTTCACTTCAAGGAGGTCGCCGAGAGATTAAGTGAACTGCAGAAACATCAAAAGGCTTTTGTGATTAATCCAGCAGTGGGGGTATGAATTTGTATTTCAGATTGTGTCATATAGATTAATGTATCACCAAATACAGCAAGATTGTAGTTTATGTACAACTTCATCTCAGGAAAAGGTCATTTTCTGTTACTTTTAATTCATTGCAGACTAGGAACCTCATGTATTTGTCTACTCAACTTAACTTTATTTATTAATAAACATCCATTCTAGCATTTCAGGCCTGCAGCACATTTAAAAATTTTTAAAGTATACTTGGTATATTTAAAAAAAGCATGTTTCATCTGACCACAATGCATGTTTTCACTACTTGATGGTCCATCCTTAACGCCCCGAGCCCAGAGAAGTCAGTGCCATAAGTGGTTAAAATAAGGCCAAATTGCAAAAGTTTTTAAAAATGTGTTGGACGCCTGGAATGCAGGAATAGAGGTATATTAACAAATAAAATGAGGTTGAGCAGACAAAACATGAAACATCTTTAATGCAATCAAACAAAAATCAAAGTAAATGTAGAGACCAGTGCATTTTTATTTTAGTTGTGTTCTCCATACTTTTTTCTTATCTGAGCATGTAAATTGAAAGTGCGTTGCTTTTTTAATAATAATAATAATGATGATGGTGGTGATGGTGATGATGATGATGATAATATTTTTTTATTTATTTTAGCCTGAAGCAATTAGTGGATCATCAAGAATGAAAGGAGGAAGTGCTACAAAAATAATTCTGGAAACTATTTTTTTGGCAGGGCATGATGCTGCTTACAATCAAAAAGAAGTGACGTTTAAGTATGTTGTCCAGCAGCTTCCTCCTTCTGTAAATATTATCTGAAATTCCTCTATAAAAGTTAATATTTATATATATTTTTTACCAGTAATATACAAGCCTCCCTCAAAATGTATGAGAAGGTTTGTGAAATCACATACTTACAGACTGATAAACTGGCAGCCCTGGTCCAAAAATCAGGAATGAGGTAACTCCTTTAATTCATTATACTTCATAAACATGTTAACACAAAGCAGTTTGAACTGTGCTATTTTGCTATCCTAAGACAACACCAGCAGTAGCCAAAATAGTTTTCCTAAATAACTTCTGTTTCAACAGTAACCTGTGAAACAAGTCACTTTTATTGAGCAGTAAATCATTTCTAATTATAATAGAGTTCTGTTTTGGGGCCATAGCTACCCATAGCTACTAAAAAACATCACTCCCCAACTAGCATAAAACAAATTCTGGGGTTTTTTATTTGCCTATGTGTTAGATGGAGAATTCAGTTAACTTTACCAACAAGCTGAACAACGGAATTACAGGACATGTTAATGCCTAATTTTCGTGGCTTGCATGCTATAGAATTTACCATTACCATTCATCTTAAGTAAAAATATAGTTATAAACCTAATATATATATATATAATTTTGTTTGAATAATTTATGTTTTTTAATATAGCCTAAAAAGAAAAGGGCATGTATATTACCTTGGATGGCAAACTCTTGGCATTATCGGAATTATTGATGCTAGTGAGTGCATTCCAACATTTGGAGCAGGTACTACTAATTATTCTGATCTTTAAATATAATTGGAAAGTATGTGTTTAATTATTCAGGGTTTTGTCAAATTAATATGATTTCACCCGGAGCAGCATTTGTATTTTTTCAGGCTTTGAAGATATCAGAGGCTTTATTAGCAAGGGCTTTAGTGAAATGCACAACAAAGAGGGAGATCTCTCATCTCTAGTGGGTGAAAGCCTTTGGATCCAACCAGGATAACATTAATAGTCGAAGCTATTTGTGTCTTACTCTTTTTATCTCCTTATCTCTCTTTCTCTCTCACCTCTCTCCCCTAAACCATGGGATGTACAGGGCCCAAATCTTATCATTGGACACAAGGATTTTGTAAACACCATTTTGCCCAGTCTGACTGACCATGACACAGTGATATTTCTCTTTAGTGTAAATGGTAAGAGATTCCTAAAGCAAATTCCAAAAGCAAACTGTAAAAGAAATCTTCTGTAAACTTTCCTCCTCACCGGTATGTCTCCATAGATGACATGAATGACGTTGTAGACTTGGCCAAATGTGTGAGACGGTACACATCAAATCTTCATGCTCTCACCCACGAGCTTCAAGGACTCTGTGTTCCTGTGAGTACTATTAGTACATTATAAAATGTATGCATTATAAAAATTGAAGTCAATTATTATGTGAGAGTGTTTGTTATTTGTAACTGTTTTGGAATGGGATTTCAGGATCACCTAAGGAGCATGTTCATGATAGTCCTGACAACCACATGGCCCTCATCTTTAAATCCTGTACAAACGGTAAATCAGAACATACTATGTGTGTGAGGTTTAATTAATCTGATTAATCTAGTAAATACTAATTTGAAACAGTAAAATTGCGTATATGCAATGTCACACTAGCTGTCATCCCTTTGCTGTCATTGGCTGTATAGATGGATCAGCTTTCTCTGGTGCCCAATATTTAATAAAGCAGAATCAAATCAAATCAAGGTTTACTTGTCACATTAATTTTAAAATAGAAAAATAAAAATACTTAGTGTAGTAAGTAAGAACACTTTACTGATATTTGTTTTTTTTTCTTATACAGAAACAGTGCTTGGAGCTTTCAACTAAATTGTGCCTAAATGCAATTAGTACTGGAGCTCATGTCCTACTTGGAAAAGTGTACATGAACTACATGATTGACCTCAGAGTAACTAACAGCAAACTTTACAGAAGAGCCATTCATATGTTACAGGTATCTCATTCAAATTTTTGCAAATGGCAGTTAGACCAAGATAAAGCAATGGCAAACCATTTTGTGGAGGACAAAAAAGAAATAAGACCAATTCAAAATGATCAGTTCTAGTTTTTCAATTTACGGGTGTGTGTTTGACATGTGTATTATATTCTGTTACATTCTCTTATTCAGATTTATGCCCAGAAATTGTAAAACTAGAGAAACTTTGATACTAATTTTGCCACTCATTCAATAATTAGGGCACTGTGAATGATTATTATTGTCCATTTATGTCCATTTACTTTTTACACTCTTATCCAAAGTGACTTACAGTTCTGATAGTCAACAGTTTAATCAACTGAACAAGGCCTTGCTCAAGGGCCCAGCAGTAGCTACCTTGCAATGCTGTGCTTGAACCCGTAAGTTCTTGAGTACTTGGTGGTCATATAATCTTTCTCCATGTTCATGTCATGGTCTCAGATGGATTTGGTAATTGCACTGTAAGTGCAATGTGACCCATAACCAGGTTCAAGATATACATTTAACAGGATTTATTTATTGATTTCACCTATAGATGTTTACGGGCAGGAACCACACACAGTGTGAAACAGCTCTGCTGAAGGTTATCTACAATGTGGAGCAGATAACTGAGGAGATAAGTTTGGCAGATGTTACAAAACACACACTGATGGCCAACAAAATGGAAAGAGTAAGAGTGTGTTCACAGACCAATCCATATGTACTGTATATGTGTACATGCAACATTACCATACATTATCATGTATTTCTTGTTATAACAGGCCGTTCCTACTGCTCTGGTGATGCTACAGTCCAGCTGGACAGTTACAGAGGCTAAAGCCTATTTAAATGCTCATTGTGTGATTCGACAAGTAGTGGCTGTCTGCCAGAAAACAACTTAATACAGAAGTAATTAGGACTGCAGCATCTGCTTCTGTATACTACAGAGAATGACACTTTTCATTTATTTAATAAAAATGAGTAATTGTAAGTAAAGTCCTAATAGTCACAAATAAATGATCATGTACATCACCAACTAAGACAGTTGTGTACAGCCATAACTAAGAGTTAACTGTGCCGCATTTAATTAATAGATTTTCCAACGTCCCAGTTCTCAAATCCGTTTCATGTCCAGTATTCAATCAATGCTTGGATATGTATGGGGAATTTAGTCAGCAGTTTTTTTCTTCAAAAAGCCACACATGACCTCTGACATACAAAGATATCATGTATTTGTCTTATACACATATAAAGGTGTACAGTAAGAGTGGGTGTTTCTCAAGGGCCTAACAGTGGTTGCATAGCAGACCTTGGATTTACCCACTAGGCTACCACCGACTCTCAGCACTCCTCCAATTCTGTGCATCCAAACACAGCCCTTTAAATTAGTCTCCAACCTGGGGGATGGGTGCTAGTGACACTAGTGCTAGTGCTATCTACCTACCTACTTGTCCCATACATACTTACCTACCTTCCTACCTACCAATACTGTCAACACAATATGTGGCTATTTTTTTGCTATTATTTAGTTTGCTGTATTTACAAAACCTGGTTATGGAAAGAATTGTAGCCTTAATTCTCAAATTCAGTGTAAATGCAATGCAAGCTACAGTTACATCATTAATTTAATTTTAAAAAAGCAAATAAAAAAATAAAGGATGCTTTATTAAAGTGAGGTTAATTAAATAGCAAAAATAAAACAATGGTCTCAAGTGTGTTTTTTTTTCTTTTCTTTTTTCTTCATTGTTTCCTTCTTTCCGGGAACCTAAACAAACCAGTTTTGCAGCATTTAGCATGATGTAATTAGAAATACCCAGGTACTACAGACTAAATCTCACACCAGCGGGCATGGTAGCCAACCGCAAGGTGCAAGAATGGGCAACTGTCAGAGCTGTAATAAGTGTTGCCGATCGTTGTGTCCAGATGAAGAAGAGGAGAGTATCAAGCCTGCAAACAGTACAGACAACTTGTTCAAATCAATCTATGATTACCCTAGTTCTTATGTATATGATATCAAGCTCCAAAAAGGTGACATCTTAGAAGTGATTGCGGAAAACGAGCACTGGTTGTTCGTAAGGAAACGCAATGGGGTAGGTGTTGAAGAAAAGGGAAACGTGCCTAAAGATTTTGTTAGACCAACAAGAAGCTTGGAGGCAAATCCGTAAGTATTTGGTCTAATTTAAGTATTACCATGAATAACATAACTGATGCACAGTAAAGTTCACTTGTGCTTACATTTTCTAAACAAACTTGCTTTCATATTAGTCTTCAACACCATGCACGTACTAGTATTTATCATAAAGCTTGCTATAGTTTAAATATTCTCCATTCTTATCTAAAGCTAACATGTGCTTACCGATCTGGTTTCTCTAATCCACCAGCATTGTTTGGTTCATGATTGGATTTTTTGCATGCTATAGAAATGTAGGGCATAATGGAAAATGACTCTTCACAAGTCACCTGCCATTAAGTTCATTCACAGATGGTATTTTGAGAATATCAAAAAGCGCCTTGATGCCAAAAGATGCCTGCTAAGACCAGAGAATCTCGATGGTGCGTTTCTTGTTTGGAGAAGTACAGAAAACAACTGCTTCTACCTTTCAGGTACTTGTAGTTAAGCTTATTCCACCAAATATGATATCATTATTTGTTCAATATTAATTTTACACCCTATTAATTACACATGTCTTATTTTCAGTGAGACATGGCCTCTACGCAAGACATTACCCAATTAAAGAGACAGAATTTGACAATCAGTTTTACCTCGTTGAAAGTAAAAAGTTTAATTCCATTCCTGCATTGGTGAAATCATATTCCAAGGATCCGGATGGACTCTGTGCACGCCTTAACAATCCATGTGTTATGGTATGTAAATTTTAACTTTAAACAGTTTATAAAAATCACTAATCTTCATAAATACTTGGCTTTACAGCTTTAGAACTACATGATCAACCATGAACTTTCAAGTTTTAGAGTGAACTTGTTTTGCAATTTGTCATTGTCATTTGTCAAATATTAAAATTTACATACGCCAAAGAAGATGAATCATTTAAGTAAGGTTTAAAGTTTAACAGTTTAATTTTACTTTGTGGATTGGCCTTCAATTTTTAGTGTATATGATTGGCATCTGTAAAATTCTCAGTGTTTTTTATACAGTGCTAGTTAGACTAGACCTTCAATCAGAACGAGACACTGTGCCCTATTAACTTGATTGATTTGTTGACTTGTTTGACTTTGTGGAATTTATGATGACATGAATTTATGTTGTTTAAGTATTTAATAAAGTAAACCAATGACATGTACTTCCTCTATGATGAACCTCCTAGCTGGACACACCACCTATTCCCAGTCTGTCACCAGACATAAAGTGGGAAGTGAACAAATCATCTCTCAACAAACTGAAGAAGCTTGGTAGTGGAGAATTTGGGGAAGTGTGGCATGGACGGTGGAATAACGTGAAAGATGTAGCAATTAAAGTGTTTCGAGGTAACCTATTCTAAAATATATTAAAAATGAAACACAAAACTCAATTCAACAATTTGACTGAAACTGAGGTTTTTATGATCAGTAAGCCAGCAATATAAGAGAAATGGAAATGTAGACAAAATACAAAGCATCTTAGGATGAATGAGGCTCCAAACAATTGTAATAATTTACTGCCTTTGCCAATATGCATAGCTAAAGCTAAAACATGCTTAGATATTAAATCTGAACAAAAATCATTTAGTTGTGGTTTGATGACCAAAGATTTATACTCTTCCAGTGGTCTTCCCATTGAAATTAATGTGCTTACAGATTACTTGCTCTGCACTTTCCAACCATTTTAGATTTCATAGTAATGGACAGGCGAAGTAACAAATATGGTCAATAATTCTAAATTAAAAACTTCATGTTTTTTTTACTTTTTTTGAGCAAACTGACCATAACCAATTAGAGAATAAAGAAAGAAATGTGCACTTAAAATGACAAAATATGTTTTTGCTTGATTCCCTTAAGCTGCTTAACACTTTTAGTCTAGTCAGCAGCCCAGCGATTCAGACTGAGATAAATGTCATGAAGGAGCTAAAACATGAGCACCTGATCAAGCTGTATGGTGTCTGCACTGTAAATGAGCCCTTCTGCATTATCACGGAGCTCATGGAAAATGGCAGTTTAAAGAAGTACCTCATCAGTAAGTACACTTCTGTTCTCTTGGCTCACAAAATCATAAGAAAAAATAAATAAAAGTACACTTCATTGCTGTACTTTTCAATGTCATTCCCTCAGGTCACAAAAAGAAACAAAATATAGATTTTTCCTGCATGATGGATTTTGCAGTGCAGGTATGTTAAACTAGAAAGATTCTGTGGTGTGACTTGAATTGGGGGAGGGAGCAACCATGGTACAACAGTGCTGATGCCATATAGCAAATAGGTCTTTGAGAGGCCCTATATCTCATATCTCATATCTGGTCCCTCTCTGTGGGAATATTATCATATTTTTCAAAAACATAAAGTTTGTGCAACAGTCAGTTGCAAAAGCAGTCGCTTTAAATTGCTTATTATTCGAATGTTTTCTAGGTGGTTCGGATAATCTGAATATGAAATTGTATGTGTGGCCTTATTTATTTAAAATTTTAATTTAATTTAATTTTGTAGGGTATTGTACTACTACATCCTTATTTCAGTTTTTTTCCTTATGGTTAGATTACAGACGGAATGGCATATCTGGAGAGCAAGCAGATAGTTCACAGAGACCTGAGGGCGGATAACATTCTTCTAACTAAAATGCTGTTTTGCAAGATAGCTGATTTTGGACTTTCTCAGTTTACGTTCAGGCAAGAAGAGGAAATATCTATGGGTAAAATATCTTTCACACAGATTCAATTTATTTGTATACCCAACTGATAGTTTATTAGGTATTTTTATTAGGTATTAGATACTCTATAGTATTGCAAACAGAACGACATGTTAATAGGTTAGTAGTTCGCCCTGAGAAGATTGTGGCAATGATTGTTAAAAGTTTTTTCTCCCCATTTTAGCACGTCTACTTTTTACCCGATTGTTTTATGCTTTCTGTTTACTGGTGCTAATTGAGGAGAGCCTGACTGCATTTTTTCACCTACACTTCTCATGCCAATCAGAACTTGTGCACAGAAAGCCACACCATGAGCAGCATTATTCCTCTTCTCTGTTCTGATGTCATCAATGCAATCTTAATGAGGGCAGACTCTTCTTTCGTTATATTTATTGAATTAACAGTCAATGTAAAGTTCAGTCATTTACATGATTGATTTAGGTAGGATTTATTTGTCTATTATAATAGCTGGAAATATGAAATAAATTGGAAACTTTTCGAATGTGTTATGTTTTTTTTCTGCAGCAGTCAAAGTCCCGGTAAAATGGATGGCACCAGAGATTTTTGCCAACAAGAAATACACAAGCAAATGTGATGTGTGGTCCTTTGGGATCCTTCTGACTGAAATAATCACATATGGAGATGATCCATACCCAGGTGAACTGTCTGATGTAAAATTAGTAATAACATTTTACTGTAATAATTAAAAACATTAATAAGTTCCTGTGTTTTTTTCTGAGTTCAGGTAAAGACAACGCAGCTTGCATTTATGCCATTCAGAATGGTTATAGAATGGAATGTCCACCAAAATGTCCTCAAGACCTGTATAACATCATGTTGCTCTGCTGGAAAGTCAACCCTGATGAAAGGCCTGAATTTACAGAACTTCAGGAGATGCTGATGGCAATGATTCCTGAACCCATCACTGAGCTGAAGTAGGATTTTCTTTGTTTTAATAATGAACAATTGTATTGAATCATCAGAAGAATGTTTCTCCATCAGAGCAGTGAAATTCATTATACAAAAGATAATAAGAGACTTATATAGACTTTAATCCTGAAGATGTGCTTCTGTCCTGGAGTTTCCTTGTACTCAAGAATGAAGCTGACTGATAAATATGACTGATTCAACCCCAGTGATGACCTGCACTACTGACTGCTTTAAGGACAGCAACATGTTTTGCTTTAGTAGATATTCGACTTAGTTGCTATTTGTCAGAAGAAGACAATATCTTGCTTTTCAATAAATGTAGAAAAGTTATTTTGCTGCTATTTGTAGCTGCTACTGTACAGTAGGGTCAGTATATACCAGAGCTGAAGTCTTGACTCTTATAAGTATTCTTCTAAATACAAACACCAAGAAAAATTAGAAGCAAAGAGGAAATAAAACATGGATGAGATTACATATCCATTATAAAGCATCAAACAAATATTCCTTCACTTACTTAGTCACCTAGGCTTAACACAAAGTAGCTAAATACATTTAACTTATATACTTCTGCTATGTTAATGTTTGTCGTATTTGTTTATCACTTTGAAATTAATGCTGCAGCTACAACACTTCATCTTAATAAATTTTTTTTTACTAATCAGTTATGTAAAATATCAGAAGATATGATTGGGTCAGCTAATGTGTAAACACAGAAGTTGTTTACATTAGAATTATTAATGTCATTTATGTTGTTTTTGCTGCCATATACAAAAATATGACATCTTTCTATCAGAACCAGCATTAGCTGTTTCTGCAGTTTGAGCTACATTAGCTCATCTGTTTGAATGGACAACACTGACCAGCCTTCGCTCACTACGTGTCACCCGGTGACAGGTTTAACCCTGTTCTTTCCTTGGACTTTTCATAGATACTGACCACTGTAGACCAGGAACACCTCGCTCAAATCACTTGCTGCTTTATATTTCCCAACGAAGATGTGTAATGATGAAGCGATAATCAGTGTTATTCACATTAACTGTCGGTTGTCATAATGTTATTCCTGGTCTGTATATGGTTGTTATGTCATGTTATTAGTTGGCATCTGTAATGCTTATAATCCTGCTCTTTATTTTAATAATTAGTAATTTACCTGTATAGGAAACGTTTCTTGGCTGCAACACAGTTACAACAGTGCAGTTCCTCAAATATGTCAAATACTTTAATCAATCTCTTATTATTAGTTTGACATAAAAAATTACACCAAATGAGTATTTCAAAATGAAACAGATTTTTGGTCATTTGGAGCATTTCTATCAAGCATAATTATGTGAAGTACATCAGCACAAATACGTTTGGGTAAATGTATTATTGTGTGTGAGGTGTGCATATAAACAATAAAGTATATAAACAATACCAATTATTCAAGATGACCAAGGGAGTTGACGTCAGGGCTTTGCTCTGTGCACAGCAAACTTAATTTATACACTAGGGCAAATATATGAATGAACAACGAAGAGCCTTACCTAATTTATTGAAATAATTCATTTTATACATATCAGTAGTCTTTCCACAAGTGAAAAATCCATCCTCAGTAAATTACATACTTGTCTACATACTTTTAGCCATAGAGTGAATTCATCTTACCTAAAGAAATCACCAAAAAAATAAGCATGGTAGCACTTTATATACAATACTCTTTATTGAAATAAAGAACAAATAAATAAATTATTAGAAAAGGTTTATTTATGCACCACATACATAAAACATTCATTTATCTGCACTGTAAAAAAATACCAGTCAGCCCTAATCCAGTCTCAAGCCCAGAATTTCTCCCACTACATTAGCAATGGATTAGAAGGAACCAAAAACATTTGGCTACTGGACCAAACATACACTCCACATGACATACCTTCAATTAAAACATATAAAGGGATATTTGTGTATCAGAGTAGTTTTTGTTGCAGTTTCTGCCGTTGATTTGCTTCTGATCCAATCCCAGCAATTGAAGTGTTTGGCTCAATGATTCAAGTGTGTCACTCTTGCAGCAATCTTTATATTTTGATTCCAGTCCCTATCCAACCAACTTACCACATACCAATATGTTTATATATATTTATATTCATGCATTAAAAGAGCTGTTAAGATGTAAAAAGCAGAACCTAGCAGACCATTTCAAAGCATTGCATCCTGTCCCTGAAATATTTAAAAAGTGGCACAACTTCGTATCAATTATATTAATATCAAAGTTGTAATATAAGATCAGCATATATAAATATTTGCGATGAATTTTAATTACAGTATAATTTATGCCATATAGTTTAAATAGTGTTGCAGTGAAACTTAGAGCAACACGTAAAAAGTTTCTATCAACCTGATAAACAATGCCAAGACAAATGTAATACAAAATGTAGCAAGAATATATACAATAATACATCAGCCTGGGATGATCAGTATGTACAGTTTGCCATGTTCATGGTGTCTTTAAGATGTGATTTGTTTTCTTTATGTGTTGAAGTTTCCCATAAACTCCTAATGTGACTGGTTTAAATAATTAAACACTGTTAATATTGTATATACGATATCAAACAAATATGTAGTCTATTGTTTGTGAATAAAGTGATTTCTTTTTTATTCACATTTAAGGACACATGAATGTATGCAATGTAACGAGGAAGTGCTTTAAGTGAGAAATGAATGTGAACTGAATGATTAAAAATCTTGATCATCCACTTTAAGCTCACCTCCTTTTGAACTTGTTGGTTTACTAGTGGTTGCTGAAGTTCCAGTTATTGTATCTGACACCTTGCATTGAATTGCCACATTTTTTCTTTCCGGTTTGTTGCTAAGCCAACTGGAGTCATGAAGTTCACTCTGTGAAAACACTGACTGTTTGGAAATTCCAAGCATGATGTCATCTTGACTCCCTGTGTTTTCCATTAAACTATAAATCTCATTTAGCTTTTTTAGATCCCTGCAGCCTTCCAGTGATCCTGGTTGAGATTCGACTGATGTCTTTGTCACTTGTTGAAAAAGTCTGGGCTCAGAATCATCACTACAGATCTGCCCAGTTTCACCTGCACCCTGGTTTTGATCACCGTTGATTTTACCGTACTGGCCCGGTTCCTCATTTGGGTCAATATCTTGGTTCTTTTTGTTGGTTTCTCCATCATTTAATTCCATCCCCTGCACGTCTTCACCTTCCTCAGGGACTTGCTTTGAAGTGATTAGTCCTTCCTCTGACATATTATGTTCATGTTGTTTAAACTCCTGAAGTTGTGTGCCGTCGTCTGAATCCTCCTCAGCATCAGGTTCAGCATGATTGTCATTACAAGTCTCGCTGTCTTTACTTGAGACATGGTCTTCATTTATTTGTTCACATACGTGTTGTGTTTCCATGTTGCTTATCTCATTAGCATTCTGTGCTTCAATCAACTGTTCAGCAGATGTGTTGAACACTTGAAGTGATTCACTGTCTTCTTCTGTCATCTTAACCTCCACTAAGGCAGCTTTTTCATCAATGTCCTCTGACTCAGTCTCTTCTATTTGAGGATTTTCATCCTGTAGTTCTGAGGTTATATTGTTCATATCAACTTTTTTAGCATTGTA
Organism: Microcambeva bendego; assembly: GCA_034509265.1. Lineage (NCBI taxonomy): Eukaryota > Metazoa > Chordata > Actinopteri > Siluriformes > Trichomycteridae > Microcambeva > Microcambeva bendego. The sequence goes on from JAYDZG010000011.1 coordinate 14,273,048, forward strand.
TTGTTCACTTATGTCACTGTTTTTTGTTTCTTCAATTTCTGCCTCTTCAACAGGGTGATCGTTTTTTGTCGCCTCTAAATCTATTGCCGTTTCTTCCTCTTCTGACATCTCATCAAAAGTGCAAGCAGCTTCTTTATTTTTTTCTCCTTCCTCCATGTTATTTGCGCTCTCGACACTTGAATCATTTTCTTTTTCAGCTTTTTTTCTCTTCTTATTTAGCTCTTCTTCCAGGGCTTCTTGACTTTTATTGCCGCCTTCAAAAAGTAATTTTTGCACTGCCTCTGCTGCATTACTTGATACAACCACTTCAGTCCCCTGATTCTCAGAGGCCAAAGGAAAATTGACTGAAACATATTTACATTTTGTGTGAATCACAAAAGCCCCAGCATCTGTTCTATTTTTATCTTTCTGACTTATATGAGGTACCTCATCCTCTTCAGGAACCACTTCTAAATTCTTTTCATCTAGGGCATTGAAATATTTTGCCTGTCCCAGCATTGGCATATTTTCCGGGGGCTCTTTCTTTTTTTGCAAGATTTTTTTAAGATCAAAGTCCATGAGGACCGGTGGTAAGCTTGAAGCTTCAGCACACTCGACATCCCTGCATGCTGTTTTCTTTTTAATGCATGTGTCACATGGACAGTACTCATCATCACTGCGCTGTTCGCTTAACTCAGTACCTGAACCAGTGTTTAAATCATCGCTCCTTGACAAGGATAGATTGACTAATTTATTCTGCATCACTTTGAGTCGCCTTCGCCGTTGTTCAGTCTGAGCACTCGAATCCCTGGACAGAGTGCTCATCGGTGGTCTTGGTGTTCTTCCGGCTCGACCTTGGATTTTTTGGAGCTCTCGATTAATAGTAGATTGTATCCTTTTGTGAACCTCTTCTTTTAGCTCACAAATCATTGCATCAAGAGTTTCGCTATCATTTAAATCCCACTTCACTTTGAACTCTGCTATTGCATTTGCATAGTGAGACATAAACTGCTGTTCTATTTTCTTCAACAAGCCTAAAACCCAAACAGGATCTGGGTCCTGTGAAAGTCTTTTAGTCAATTCACCGGTCTGGCCTGAAGATGATGTTCCTGATTTGGTATCTTCTGGAGAACGTTTTTTATTGGCCAATGATTTAACAGCATTTATATCATTGTCAGAAGTCGTATTGGAGAATATTTCAGCAACCTCTGATTTTTTCAGACCTTTAATAACCTCTGTTAAGTCATCTTTGTGTGAATCTTTATCAAGTTTTTTAACCTCTGGACTGTATCGCACCCTCTCAGCAATGTCTGGAGTTAAAGGATCACATTGGGCAGGTGAGATATCAATAGTCTTTGGTGTAGTGATTAAAGAGTCATCTTTACTCTCCATGACAGTGTCCTCTTGAGTCTGCAGACATGCCTTTTGTCCAGCAATCGGTGTTATTGTACTTTGTGTTACTTTTGATTGTAGAGTCCCACCAATAATGCTGCCTTTAGTAGATCCTATCGATCCAATGCTTAAATCTACCCCTGAGGAGGACTTCACATTACACTCCTCATATACTGTATTGTCATCTTTTAATTTATATGAATCGTGTTCTGCTTTAGAGTGCTCACAGATCCACAGAGAATGGAGGATGTTTAACATTTCACTGTATCTGTCACCTTTGTCTTGGCTAAAACCTGAGTCTATTACTTGTAAATTAGCTAGGCAGTCCAGTAGTCCTTTGGTGGATGTGCTTAATTTTCCCTCATATGTTGAAGAAACTTCAGGTAAACTGTTACATCGATCTAATTTAGGGTTTAGGAGTTTCATGACATGGATGGACGACTGGCAGTGATTTGTCGAACCCTCTTTTTTCCTTAATTTCATAGCAAGAATAAGATCGGTATTGGCTGCAGTAATATGAGTCTCATTACAAAGTTTTGATTTGTCACTGATAATACTTTCTTTTTGGTCAAGAGATTCTTCACTTCTACCTTCTGTTAATTGAAAACCCTTAATTTGTGGTTTCATTTCCAACAGTTTTTCAGTTTCACCGATTTTATTATGTCCTACTTCCTTCATAGCAGGTATATGAGGGACTGCTTCGTCATCTTTGTAAATTAATTCTTCCTCCAGTTCATACGTAGGACCATTAGTTGGTATATTTCTAAGCCAATTATTGATAACCTCTGAAGGAGATGCATTGGGTAAGCTGGATGGCATTAGTTGATCCTGACCTTGATTCTCATTAATAATTTCAGCCTTGTGCTCTAACATGCTGCAATGTTTTCTGTGTTTTTTTGAGGTACTTGATGAATTTGATCTTGATCCTCGACTTTCTGTTCTTCCGTTCATAGGCTTCTCATTTAGAACATGCAAATGAGCTGTTTTATTAGATTCCATGTTTCCCAGACTTGAGGAAGATTTTTTGTTTCTATTAGTAGTGCATTGAACTTTAACTTTAGATGCCCCTTCAGGTGTAGCTTTCCCAGATGCTGCCTTACCACCTTCACACTCTATTATATCTGAATTCATTTCATCGAGTTGTGAACCACTACAAGTTGACTTTGGGCAGTGATTCTCAGACAAAGCAGAGAGCACTCTTTTATGCTCATCATTTAAAAAGACTTTTGCAACTTCTTCTTGCTGCCTGATTTGAGTTTCATCTAATAAATCAGTTGAAGTCGCCAGGTTGTTTTTGCATTGGTCTTCGAAAACATGAGACAATTTTGAAATCACTGAATTTTTAGAACTTATGGATGTAGCTGTTTTGTCCCTATTTTTATTTTGTACTATCATTGAACTTTCTGGCGCTGGTTCCGGGACAGATTTCTCGGATGGACATCCATTCTTATTGAAGATTTCTGATCTGCTGCATATAGATCCTTCATTCTCTTCCTCACCAAATCCAAGAGAGACTGAGGCTGTTGATGATGGACTCAATGGTTCATTTGACTGGCCAAGGGAGGACTGAGTGGGAGATATTTTTAAAGAACTTTTTGCCACTCTCTGTCCACATTTATCATCCTCCTGGACATTGGCATTTGACTGTAAACAGTGACATCTGCCAGACTGTCCTGACTTTAAAGATGCTTTAGAATTTACAGATATTGTGCTTTGTGCTCGATTATTAGCTTTAGTGGGAATGAGTGATTTTGGTGTGATTGGTTTTGAAATTTGAGTTTTAGGAGATGGAGAACTCACTGGTAGGAAATGTGCACTTTGATCTGTTTCACATCTTGTCTCCTTTCCTTCAGATGGATTTTTGTGGTTCAGTACTGATTTTGAATCTCTCCCTGAACATGCATTTGACTCATTAGATACTTGGGAGCATCTTGACATTGTACTTGAACATTCTAAATGTTTATTTTCTTGACATGTGTCTAGACCAGGGCTTGAAGGGGTTGGTGAAATAGTTACAGGTTTTTGAATGTTATTGGTCAACTTGTAAGACTTCTAGAATCTTTAGAAGACTCTGACATGGTGCTGGGTACTTGTTCTTGGGAGTGTATATCCAAAGCTTGGGCAATGATTTCTTTGCTTTTTTCATTTTCCTGAGCATTTTGCTTCTCTAGTTTTGAATTTGTTTCTTTAACTTGGTTGTTGCTATTTAGTTTTGACTCACATGTAGTCAGATCTGATGCATCAGATTGTTTTAAAGCAGCGGAAACATCTAATGAATCAGAAATTGCACATTCAAAGCCATTATGTAAGACTTCTTTCTGTGATGTATGATTTTGAACAGACTTAACATTATTGACCATTAAACTAGGAGAATCTGTTTGTGAATTACAATGTGTACACTTGCATGACTTAACCTTTACATCATTGTCAGCTACCTGAATATCTTCTGACTGTGTTGATATTTTACTTCCACTACAAGTGCAAACAGTGGACTTTGAACTTTTTCCTGAGATACTTGTATTGGAACATCTGTTGACATATTTACAATCACTCTTAGTTGTCTCCTGAAGACTACTCCCATCTATTAGTGCAGTTTCTTTAGTTCTTAAATTCTCCACAATCTGGGTGTTTTCTCCCAGACCACCTTGCCTTTTAGATGTCATCATAGTTGGTGTTGTTTGTCCCTGGCAGTTGCATTTGCAACAGTACGACCTTGAGGATTCTAAAGACATGGTACTGTCTGTCCCATCAACATCTGGATAAGCCTTTTGCTGATGTTGAACATTGAATGCCCTGTGCATCCATCTGTTTTGTGTAGGTTTGGATGCATGAGTAGAGCAATGTAAAACAGGGGATAAATAGATATTTTCTGGAGCATGACTGTTATAGCAGTCTATACACTGAGTATCTTGTTCCGTGTTACTCTGGGACCAATTAGATGCATAATCATCCTGGCCTCTTTGATTAAATTCTGAGTGCATGAGTTGGCACTGGCATATATCCCCATTTTTACTCACACAGGAGTCATCATTGGGTATATTACAGTTTAATGTTGAGGCAGTGGCTGTTACTTCATTCCGGCTGCAACAGCGACTTACTGAACAATATTTAATTTCCGTCTTGCCTTCCTTAACAGTCTGTTCAAAGCAAGATGTATTTTCTACAACATGTTCAGTGTATTCTTCACTGGACCTAGAGGTGGTGCACACACTATCCTTAGATGTCTTGTGGCTGCTGATTTTGTGAGATGATCCAGAAGAACATGCACTCTTGGTTCCATTGTCTTTATGAGCAGGGTTTTTCCAGATATCATACCCCTGGCCGTGGCTGCAGCAGTGCTGACAATAGGATTCATTAAGATGCTTCGGATGAAGAGTCGATGCACATGCCTCCTCGGCTTCACAAGCAGAGTTGTACTCTGGATCAGAATATTCAACTTTGTCTGGAAGATACTGTGGATCTCTATTTTTTAAAAAGCTAATTTGATTTGTATTCGATGGTAACTTCTTGATTTCAGTGGACCACTGAAGAGTTTCATCATCTACAAGTCGGAAGCGAACTTTCATCTCCACAGACAGGCTGCCATCTTTGTTAACAAATACTTTTTTTTCAATGTCATCATTTATCAGAACTTCATTTGGGATGCAACCCAGCTGTCGTGCCGTCATCCCTGATCCATTTGGGTAGGATTTTTCTGAGGAAAGGGAGAACCTTGCTGATTTGGTACTAGAGTCTGACCTTGGATGGATGATGCTTTTTTTGGTCTTGAGTCCAAAGTTCACTGTATAACAAACCAATAACAAACATTTTTTTTAAATATATAATAAAAGAAAAATAAAATACAAATCATTATTTGTTGTTGCATACCTAGCCTCCATGACTGAAATGTGTTAATTTTGATCTCTTAGAACTATTATTAATTAAATCATACACATTAAATTTTTTGTTTGTTAACAATAATATACATAGCATAATTCTCATGTAGCTTTTTAACAGTTCATCCAATCACGGTTTAGTAGGGGATGCTAGAGCCTATTTTTGATTTTCAATGGATGCAAGGTACACTGCCAGTCCAATCCAGGGCGGACACACACACACACACACACACACACACACACACACACACACACACACACACACACACACACACACAGACACACAC
>JAYDZG010000011.1:14291781-14303919 GCA_034509265.1 Microcambeva bendego
TAGTAACACTAACAAGTCACATGACATTTTGGAGGGAAAATAACAAGCAGTGCTCAATTTGGACATTTAGGGGTGTACTCACTTTTGTTGCTGGTGGTTTATGGCTGTATACTGAGTTATTTTGAGGAAAGAATAAATTTACACTGTTATATAAGTAGCACACAGACTACTTTTCATTGTGTCCAAGTGTCATTTTGTCAGTGTTGTCCAATGAAAAGATATACTTAAATATCTGCTGTGTCTAAGCTGTCCTACTGTTAAGTCACTCCTACACTGCCAAGAAAGTGGCTTACTCTAATCTCCAGTAATGCCAGCACAACCTCAGCACTCTTAAGTACAGTGACCCTTTGTTACCTTAGTTGAAAAGTATTTCCTTCTCAAGGAGCATGCTTAGCCTTCCTTTAAAATTTATTTGACAAAGAAAAAAAAATGTTATTGTATTAGAACAGTGGACAAAGTACCAACATAGTCAGTTACTGACCGGTACATCTGCTGTATATAAGCTGTGGTTACTTTTAAGTTAAAAAATAAATCCAAGACCACAAATTGCTCAACAGATTACAATTGAATGTACTCAAATCTGTCATAACATTATGCCCACCTTCCTAATTCAGTATTTGGTTGGTTCCCCTTTGGTTTCCCTTCTGACATCATCTAAAAAAAAATCAGCATTCTGTCCCCTACAGATTCTCTGACCCGTCGTCTAGCCATCACAATTTGGCCCATGTCAAACTTGCTCAAATTGTTACACTGGCCCATTTTCCTGCTTCTAAGTGGTCTAATAATGTAATGGAAATTGCTAAAAGTTTATTTTAGCAGCTGAAATGCAAACCAATGTTTCGAGTGCTGTTATTTCAGAGAAGACTCGATTTTATCCTTAACAAAACTTTTTTTTTTTTAAACAAAGCATCACGTTGCTACTCTCCAAAGTGCACTTCACTAATGTAAATGCATAAAATAGTTTTGTTTGACACCTGTATACTGCACAGTATCCCTTTTCACATGATCGTATATACATAATTAGTATATACTATTGCATTGTGTAGAGCAACTAAGAGAAGTGCGTCTGTATTTACAAGTCTACAAGTCTCAATCTATGATGAGGTATTCTTCATAGTAAATGAACTCTGCAGTGAACTCCCACCTACATTCCAGGATCAGCCAATGATTAGTTAGTGAAACAGCTGCCACTCCATAATTGATTCTACTGGAGTGTGACAGTGGGTGTGGACAAAACACTGCAATAGCAACTGAAAATGTGTTATGGGTGGCATATTTGGGGTTTAAATGATAGCTGTGAATTGTGAAAAACAAAAACTAAATATTAAATGGCTAGTTCTGTTTTTAGAACGCAACCCCCACCATTTTTGGGGGTTTAATGTACAGCTAAATATTAGTGGGAGCTCTTTATGTATGAATAAATAAAACAGATCAGATATTTCCAGTTACATTATATGAAGACTGCTGTAAGGGGTAAACTGGTATGCCTACAACATTTACTATGCTTTTTTTTTTTCATTCATTGTTTACTAGAGCAATGTGCAGATTTACCACTTGTTATTGAAAGGTCTGTTTGTGTGTTATTTGTAATTTTTTGAGTATTTTGGGTATAATAAAAAAAATATATATTCTAAAAATAATTTCTCGCATATGTTGAGTTAGGCCTTACAGGCAATGTAGCTCTTTATCCATTCTGTATTTTTAAATAGATTTAAACATGCACCCATCAGCAGCTTACCGTTTGTAGATGGATTCATAACTGCAGCCTTGTGCCAAACATCTTCCATGTTGTTGGTTATTGCATAATCCTGTAATCCTGAAAATGTCTGCTTTCTCTCTCTGAGCCTAAAAAAGCAGCAATTCTACCATGGCATCACCTATGAGAAGTGTCACTCAACACCCACACAGTTACATTGAAGAGGCATCACCGCTGTATTTTCTCCATTCTGTCCCCATTCATTTCATTAAGGTAATTTTCAGGTGCATGCAGACCCCTACACAGGGAGGAGTGACTCATATTTAAGAGGATTACACAGATTTACCATCTGTGCCAGTATGTATTAACTCTTGGATGACCAAGGTTTATAATGTAAACATATTTAAAACCAGTATTATTTATCTATCGTAAGGAGGGGCACAAGTTTACAGAACAGTTCAGATTTGGTTCTAGACCATTATGACTTGGTGTGAGGGAAGTTAGAAGTAATGAGTGTTCATGTCTTTAGTCACAAAATGGAAAGCAGTAATATACTGTATTTAAAGCCTGAGGGACATGTACAAGTTTCACACAATAAAAACCAATATTAATACAATACGTTTTACAATCTGACAGTCCACCTTGAAATAATCCCTAGATACAAATGATATAATTTAACATGTAATATCATTAATATGCCTGGCTCACTTTAATGTTCATCAAGCATATGGTTAAAATGGTGTCAAACAGCAACGAATATTTTGAAAATTAGTCAATAATGCAATAAATATAACAAAATCTGTGAAACTTGTTTCAAAAGGAACCCAAGTAGGCCTACAGTAACCAGCATTAAAATATGGTGTAAACGATCAACCTTGTCTAAAAAAGACCATTTTTTTTACCTTCTTTGTATTTCTTACTTTAAAAAAAACCTCTACAATTCTTCAACCCTCAGTACAGTATTACTCTCCTGAACAAAATCAAGGTCAGTAGATACTTTAGACAGGTAGAGCTTGCAATTCGTTAACCTGATTGAATTTAAATCCAGCTGGTCACTGACACCTTAGCACCGCCAATGAGGGAAAAACTGTTTTGTACAATGCAACAAATGAGAGCATGCCACACTAAATTTAAAATGTTTAGTGTCCCTGTTAAGCATTTTTAAACAATACACATATTATATATTATAATGCTATACTGGGGTAAATTTGGTTAATAATGGTTCATGTGCAAAGCAGTGACCCTGACCAGGATAAATAGCACCATTTCCTCACTGTTTATTTCAAGAGGTTTCCTGGCATGTATTATTATAGAATATACATTCTAGATTCTAGCTCCTGAACAGCATAACATACAGAAACACTGAATCAAAATGACAAAATTAATGTAAACTACTGACCAGGCGTTTGTGTGAATGTAAATCTCTAAAATTTAGACATCTAAAGGCTGCAATGACTCAAAGCTGACTCATAATTTGCCTCCCTCAAAATGTTCTGGCATTTGAACAGTAATTTTTTTTTCTATAAAAAGTCCATAACAGTACTATTGCTTGGTTCTAGTGAATGGCACACAGTGCACTAATACGACCAGTATTAAAGTTTCAAAATGTTAACACAATTCTGTCCTTATTGAACCATGATCTGTGAGAGCTAAAGAACAAAATTGCACTAGACGTTAACATTGATTATATGTATTTGTTTGACACTATTATCAACATTGTTTAAATATCAGAGACAAATTGACCCGTGACCATTGTTGTTCCTGAGAAACAAAAATGGTTAAAATTATGTTCTTACTGAATTTAGACCAAGTCATATATTTAAATCAGACAGAATCATTTAGCATTTTCTAATCACATGGGGCTGTTGACTTTATATTTTAATTAGGGCACGGCAAAAAGATATGTTCAAAATCCTAGATGTCTTAAAATAATCACTAGTATAGGGAATCTTAAAATCTCAATGATATTTTAAGTGTAAAATGAATACTCAGCTTTGTTGCTGTAAATGGTGAACGCCAACCCAAACCTCTCACCCAAAAAACAAAACATGGTGGGTAATCCAGGGTAAAGAGTAAGGTTGTTTTCAAATGTACACAAATCATAATTGATGTTTAAATTGTACAAATGCCCATTAAAACCCAGAAAAAAAAAGCAAATGCAGTGGGGAAAATAAAATTTCTCCACACCAGATATAGAGTAATGGTTGATTGAAATGTGTTCATTATAGTAGTCAACAGCATTATAAACAAACGGCAATAGAATGTTTGCAGAATAAAAAAATTTGACCCTTTATCAGACTGACATATAGTATAAAACATCAGTTAAAATTGTTCATAGACCAAAGCACACAAATAGAAATGGAAAATATTGTTTATTTAATCTTTGTAACACAAGAAACAGGTAAATGCTAAACAATGCCTGCAGCATGAAACTAACAAACATACCTGCTAGTCCACATGCCAAAGATGTTATGAAGTCTATTATTTGTCTTTGACATTGGGCCCTCAGGTGGCAAAGCAGTAAACCACATTAGCAAATCTCCAGACAGACAGGTGGAACAGTGATCTGCATGTTTGCAGGTATACCTAAGGGGATTATTTGTGACTGGATTATGGCCTCTGATGGCTGATCAATAACCTTCACACAACTGTGCAATGCTCTTCACATGTCTCCACTGATACATCAGTAGACCGCATATAGGTAGAAAAGGTAGCACAAATGATCTCAAGTACCCTTTTTTGTATTCAAACGCTACTACTCAATTCAACTACTAATGCCAAGTTTACATTGCAGGACGGTTATAAAACAGGTGAGTCACTCAGGGAGTTTTTGGGTTTCACATATAGCAGTGGAGAGCTTTCAATTGTTGAGCAAATGTCAAGCTGCACTTGGACGATAATCATGAGGAGGGATTTAGGCACAAGCAAAGGCAATCTGAGCAGTCACAAAGCTTCAGAAACTGTCTGACAGACATGTAGACAAAAGAGCCAGCCAGACATTCAGCAGTTTCTTTGGTTGAAATCTAGCATGCTGAAAAATGTTTATAATGACCTACCCGACTCCTTTTATTGAGTTCATTATCCTGCTTCCCACACCCTTCTTTTCTCACATTGCTGTTATCAAAGTTCATGGGCTAGCTCTCAGCTAAGTGGAGGGAAACAGTTTTGGTGTGGCGCAATTAGTGGCTTGATGTAAACACAAGATGCCTTTTGGAGATTTGAGCTCGAGCGTCCAAAAGTTCCCCTGTCTGCTAATATTTCTAACATGTAATTAATTAAACGGGACTATTTTTTATTCCAAGTTTTGATTATATTTTCATTAAGTGTGTGTTTTACCATGATTCTATCCTATTCAGGGTTGTAAGTTCAGATCAATTTAGTTTTGAGTGTTATGGTTATAATTTTTGGTGGAGACATTGCTGTAAGGTGAGAGTTCTACCCAATTATCTACCAGAGGATAAGTTTAATGAACTACACAACAAAGTTTTTCACTATCCAGTCAACAGAACATGGCCAGCATAACTTTGCTCAAAATGGCTGTAAAGCCTTTCTTTAAGTGTAAACACACATGAACAGTGGGAGATGAGAATGAAAAAGTGAATCCATACTTGTAATGGTTACTTGCATGCTTGTCACATTTTTATTGTTAAATAAAACACTTTATTTCAACAGATGACAAATCATAGGAACATTAACAAATCTCTTGAGATTGAGGTATTGTAAACTGAGGAATAAAGAAAGTAAAACTGCCTCATATGAACCAGAATTAACTACCTCGCCAGGTAAAAAAAAAAAAACAAGTTAAACTTTTGATGGGAGTTGGATGCTTATTCTCAAGAGGTCATGGTTCAGCTGTAAATATGGCTCACACAATCACAACCATTTCACTTATCCAAACATGCATGTAATCCAGAGGTAGGTTGGTGGTCAGCTGTCCCAGTCCACCTGAAAAGATACAGGATAAAGCAGACCGAGGTCAATGTCAGTCCACCACTTCCACTGTAGTTTGGAGACTAGACTGTGTTCAAATATAGTAATAAGGTATAAATGGAGTGAAGTGTGGATTTACACCTGTGATAAGGACCATGGGATAGTCAGAGAAGACGACGAAGTGAAAACTGGCATCGGCGGTGATTGGTGGGGTGAGAAACTGATGCTTTTGATAGAAATGGCTTCACAGCCAAATGGAGCAAGGAAGAGCTGCTGCGCTGCTTTATGACGGGACCCGACAACCAGCATTTCCTATCAACAAAAGAAAACACCAAGTGAGGGGAACAGTGACGTTAAACTGGAGGTGACTACACCAACAGCATTGAAGTTCACTATAGCAAACGCTGCTTTAGGCCATGTGATTGGTGTGTGGATATGCGGCCACCTAGTGGATAAGGAGCCACTGCATCCTCTCATTAATGTACTAAAATACATTTAAAAAAAAACGAGGTCCCCAGCCTTGTTTCGATTTTTTCGCGAAACAAACATCTATGTTCCCCTCCTTGTTTTACAAAGCATGACACGGTGGCCAAGCATCAGGTGCTCCAGTTAATACCCAAATGCAGGCAAAACTGTAGATACTAAATTGTCCGTGACTGATATTACCTTGAGAAGGAATGAATCTTGTGTATTGAGTCAGTGTAAGCAAAAGTAAAAATACTAACATCTCATTACATTTCCCACTTGAACACACTCCCACCTTAACAGATTTAAATTTTAATCAAGATTCAGACTCCCTGAATCTATGATATTGCAGATTGTGGCATGAAATACCAGAATTAGAAAACTAACAATCTTCTCACGAAGTTAGAGGGGCCCATCCTTGATCTCATCAGTTTTCAGTAAAGCAACTTTTCAGAACTTGTCCATAGACAACATTTACAAATTACAATTCCGGGCCAATGATTAAAATCACTAGTCTCGGTTGTTGAAAAGAACCCATCATAATGCACTAACCACATGTCACAGAAGGAAAGTAATTAAACTGAAATGCACTTTCAACTTGCTGTTTAGTTGAGGGGGTGGCCAGACCTGGGATGTGTCACTGGACTTGTGTCCAGTACAGTATTTTGAAAGTATTTCATCCTGAATTAAAATGATGAGATCGCAATTAAAAACCAATACCAATGAGATAAAACTGTTAGATTCCAATAAATATCTCTGCAGGTAGAACACTTCTGCTAGTTTACCACATTGTAATAATGATAATGCAAAAAAACAAAAAAAAGATTGTAGTTTGTCCATAAATAGAGAAAGCATAAGCCTTTTCGCCACACTTAGTATATTGCAGTTGATATAATATGCCTATATCAGAAGCAACTGGGAATAGAAATATGTGAAGGCCTCCGAGACAACATGGACTGAAACTGCAAACAGCTACTGCACAGTCAAGAATAGATTACCTTAGATTCCATTAGTTATGCAAAAATGCATTTAAAAAGTACACAAAACTAAATAGAATGGAAAGTGTCATGTTAAGTCCAAGAAATGTCATTGAATGGGACCTAAAGTCCAAACAAGATGGGCCAATACACCCATCTTTTTGGTTAATAAAAAAAAAAATACAAAAACCCAGTCTTTATTTATATGGCTTAAATTAAATCCATCATTAAAGCTGTTGAACAAGGAGCTTAAGAGCAAAATGCACAACTGGTGTTTGAGCCAGTAAATTTCCTGAATACATTAGAAGGTATTCCAACAGTCCTCATTATAAAGTTCACATTTTGCAATCATGAGAAAATTGTGAGGTATTGTTGACCACTTGTTTGGTCTCATGTCTGAGGCTTCAAACAGTATGTTCTCAGACTGAAGTGGCTACTGAGCCAAGTGTTAGAGCATCATCAGCAGGTTGGACCAGATACAGAGACTGGAAGGGTCACAGAAAGGCATAAGAGTGGACATCCTTTGGCCACATCCCACACTGATGTCCACTTCATTGTGAAGTGTCCTGCAGAACCAGATGATAAATACCACACAACTCCAGGCACATTTAAGGGAGGTGAGAGGCACCCAACTGTCACAACAGACCATTTGAAACTGATCCATGTGCTAGATGAAATGCAGGGGTATTTGACCCCACCACCAGACAAGCATCATCATTTTGCATGGGCAAGGGAGCATTTACACTGGATGTGGGACCAGTGGGCCTCAGTGGCATTAACTGAATCAATTTGGGCTGAGCAGAAATGGCCACCAACAATATTGGCGACATCAAGAAAAGCACTATGCACCAGCCACTGCAGTCACCAGACAAGCATTTGGCGGTGTGTGGGCAGGTGTGTCTAGTTAATCTAGGACTGCCCTACACTTTGTGAAGGGTACAGTGACAAGCCTATACTACTTTAACAAAGTTTAAACTTGGCTTAGGTTATAAGCTCTGGTTATACATTAAGCTAGGGTTAACAATGGGCCATATCAGCACAGATAGGATGATCATGAACACCACCCCTAAGACACCCTAGATCATGCCAAATGAAGACAGCAGGTCAGAAAGAGCTTCAAGCCTAACCCTAGGGTTGGAGCTAGGGTTGGAGCTAGGGATGGGGTTGGAGTTCTCGCCGACCTAGAATCTTCATTCAGCACGGTCCGAGGTGTCTTAGGGGGCAGTGTTCAGAATCTTCATAATCAGTACTGAATACAGTCCACTAAGATTTAGCTAGATTTAAGATTGGGGCAAGAGTCTGGGTTGAAGCTAGAGTAAACGTTAGAGCTAATGATTAGTTATGGTGAAGGTTTGGTTAGGGTTGTAAAATTTAGGTTTGGAGCTACAGTTATAACTAGTGTTCAGGATCAAGCTAGAGGAAGGAGATAGTGTCAATTAAGGTTAGACACTCTTGGGAGCACTGGTCTATTGCTTCAAAACTTTAAAGTATTTCTAAATGTTACACATGCATGTCTAAAAAAGGACTTTAAAAAGTGTTTCAATAAGATGTCTCTTTGGCCATGAAAGTGACAGAAGTACGTATCAGATCTAGGAGGATGAGGATCCTGATGAGGTACCCTCCTCAGATGAGAATTACATTTGGATTCATCATCATTTGCCAGACACTCTTATACCATGTACCTTACAGAAGTGAACATAACCAGAGTAGTTAAAAAGTTCAAAAATAAATGTGGAGAAAGTTTTATTTGCATAAAATGGTGAGAGTATGCATGAGTGCTTGGTAAGGAAGTGAGATTCAAGTTCAGACAGACAAAGGAAGCTGATCCCGCCACTTGGATGCAAGTACAGAGAAACACCTTGATGCTCATCTTCCATGAGTACTGGGTGGTGGATCAAGCCAAGCAAAACTAGCTCAATGTGTGGTACAGGGGTTTATTTAAACTCCAGAGGTAACAATGCTACTCCATTATTAGCGTTGAATGTCAGCAGTGTTTTACACAGCTACAAGAAGCCAGTGAGAATCCCACAGTAGTGATTTGGCAGAATTTTGGTTGGTTGAACAAGACAGGCAGTTGCATTTTAAATGAGTTGCAAGGGTTTAGTAGTGAATATAGGAGCTCCTGTCAGAAGAGTTGCATTATTGCAACTTTGTTATTAAAAGAGATTGAACAAGAATCTGAGCAGCTTCCTTGGAGAGAATTTTAATCTTTCTGATGTAGAGGTGGAAGCAGCACATTTGTCATGTTGGCTAGATAATAGTCCAGGGACTTACATTATCTGATTTTAGAGTCACGGCAGATGACTACTTACTGAATTGGCGATTGCTCTCCAGGAATAAGCAACAGCTGTATTGAATGAAAGCATAGTGTTAACGCTTGGAGCTAGGGTTAACTAAGGCTCAAGCTAGTGTAAACATTCAAGCTAGGGTGAGGTTAAACGCTATGGTTTGGGTTTAAGCTAGGCCATATCAGTTCAGATAGGATGATCATGAGAACACTACTCCCCAAGACACCCTAGATCATACAAAATGAAGACAGCAAGTCAGAAGGATCGCCAAGCCTAACCCTAGGGTTGGAGCGAGGGTTGGAGCTAGGGATGGGGTTGGAGTTCTCTCTGACCTGGAGTCTTCATTCAGCATGGTCTGAGGCACCTTGGGGGCAGCATTCAGAATCATCCTATTTGCACTGATTACCGTCCACTAAGATTTAGCTAGATTGAGTCTATAGTCTGGGTTGAAGATAAGGTCAGCGAGCGCTAGAGTTAGGGATCAAGCTAAGACTAAAAGTTCACAGCATTTACATTTATTTTTTAGAGCTTTGGGTAAATGCCATTTGAAAGCAAATATCATGTAAGAGAGGACCAATGGAAGAAACAGAATGCGCTTGCTTTATATTTGTGAGAAACATTTGAAACAGCTGTACATAAAATAAGAATTAAAGTAACGAAGATTGTCGACAGCCATTAGTATTTCTAGGGTATTCTTAAGATGTATATTTTTGTTTGTAGTTTTTAGGAATCAATGCGAACCATTTCGCTTGGTGTGCCTTCCTTTCTTTCTCAAGTAAAACCGACTTAAAAAGGTTGCCAGAGAGATCTCATCTCTGACCATGAAACTGATAGAAGAATGTATCCGAGATTGAGGAAGATGAGGAACCTGAAGATGTCCTCCTCTGATGAGAATTACATTTAGATGTCACTTGGCAGATGCTCTTATCCCGAGCAACTTACAGAAGTACTTCCATAGTAAACATTACTATACTTTAGGATGTAAAAGGTTAAAAAATATAAAAACAAAACATTGAGAGAAAGTTGTATTTTCATAAAAAGAGTAAGTGAGTCAGGTTAAGTGCTTGGTAAGGAAGTGAGACTCGGAAGTTCCAACAGACAAAGCTTGTTCCACCACTTGGGTGCAAGAACTGAGAAAAACCTGAGAAAAACCTTGCTCATTTTCGAGTACTGGATCAAGTCAAGCAAAATTAGTGGCTCTAGGGTTGTATGGTACAGAACAGGGTTTTATAAGACCTTGGAGGTACCTTCGGGCTGCTCCATTCTTAGCTTTGTAGTTCAGCGTCAGTGTTTTACACTGAATACATGCAGATACAGGAAACCCGTGAAGCGATTCGGCAGAATTTTGGTTGGTGAACACCAGACAAGCAGCTGCATTTTGAATAAGCAGCAAGGGTTTTGGTAGTGACTATAGGCACTCCGGCCATAAGAGTTGCAGTATTGCAACCATGTGATAAGTGGAACTTGAACAAGAATCTGAGCAGCTTCTTATGTAGGAGTAAGCTGCATGATATCATGTTTAAAAAGGTGGTCAGGTTATTATCCAGACCCATCAGATGGTCCGATATGAGAATTAAGGGAGATGACTAGTTCCTGAGTTGAAGATTGAACAACGGTCTTGAATGAAACAATCGTTTCCTCCAGACGTGGACATAGTCTGGATTTATAAGGGAGACGTGAGAAAGGGTACATTTTATTAGGCTATTTAGTAGTTAACAAAATGTCAATTTTACAACTGACCCTAAAATATGGTTTGGCATTAAAGCTAGGATTATTCAAGACACTTGGGTCAACTAAGGTTAAGGCTCAAACTAGTGTAAACATTCAAGCTAGGGTTACATTTAATGCTATGGTTCGAGTTTAAGCTAAGCCATATCAGTTCAGATAGGATGATCATGAGAACACTAACCCCCCAAGACACCCTAGATCATGCAAAATGAAGACAGCAAGTCAGAAAGATCTCCAAGCCTAACCCTAGGGTTGGAGCGAGGGTTGGAGCTAGGGATGGGGTTGGAGTTCTTGCTGACCTGTAGCCTTCATTCGGCATGGTCTTGGGTGTCTTAGCGGGCAGCGTTCAGAATCTTCATATTTGCACTGATTATGGTCCACTAAGATTTAGCTAGATTTAGGATTGGGGCTAAAGGTTATTTTGGAGAAAGGCTTCATGAGATGTGGTCAAGAAGGTTTGGTTAGGGTTGTAGTAGGATTTAGGTTTGGCGCTACAGTTTTATTGCGTTAAGGTTAAATACCCTTGCCATTTTTTTTTTTACAAGATTTGACATTTAGCAAAACACCCTTATCCAGAGCAACTTACAAAAGTGCTTCCAGAGTTACCATACTCAAAAGCAAACAGTTCAAAAAGAAATCTGTATAAACAGAGAAATTGTTATTTTCATGAATAAAATGAGTCAGCTTTAGTGCTTGGAAAGAAAGTGAGACAAATGTTCAAGAGAAAGGAAGCACCACCACTTGGGTGCAAGTACAGAGAAGAGACTCATCATGTTGGCTACATGAGAAGGGATGTTGATTATCCAGGTCAAAACAGAGACGCCATCAAGGGAGATTACTTCATGGAGCGCAACAATACCCAAACAGCTCTGTTGAATAAGACAGTGTGAACAACCCAGCAAGACACCAAGCTTCCAAAAATGAAGCGAGTGGTTATCCTTGGTACTGAGAAAATAATCAAAATTGTTTTGGGCCCAAGCAGATACACCGTCAATCCTGTACAAGACAAATTCAGCATTTGGAGGAAAATGCAGAGCACCATAATTTTTGATTG
>JAYDZG010000011.1:14315061-14333836 GCA_034509265.1 Microcambeva bendego
ACAATTGTGTAGTGTAGACATTGTTGTCAAATTTACAATTGAGAATCTTATTGGAGCCCCACTGAACGGATAGTACCTGGATTTATATCACATGATGATATTTCCAGCACTTTACGGTAACTGACATAAAAGTGATAAAAGTGATAAAAGTGACCCCCTACCCGTGACCTTGATTGGATCAGTGGTTAAGAAAGCGAGCGAGTGAATGCAGTTACATGGGTCTTCGAGAAGCAGTAGGGAGTTCCAGTAAGAATGCAGTATTTCAGTAAGATCACAAAATACTTGAGATGTTTTGTCTCAATATGCATACGAATTGGCTGCTTCACACACAGCACATAAACAAAGTACACAACAACCATAAGAGAAAGTTGCTTCACGTCGAGATGACCTTAACACACTGACCTAAATTCCATGCTGTGTTCTGTGCACTTCTGCACATCAATATTAACCCCCCCCCCCTCCACACTTCCTAAGTACATAATTTGAACATTTTTCTTACAGTTTCAGTGTTGCATAGCTGCCATTACATGCACTGTTTTGCTCTCATTCTGCCCAACACATTGTGTTCTTTTTTTAAAACATATTAATGACTCAATAATCATCTCTCATGAGAGAAAGATTTATTGATCTGATGAAACTGACTCTATAGCTTAGGGCTACAAATACATTACACCTTGAGACTGAGAGTTGAAATATGAGATGGCTAAGAGCTGTGTTGGAGCATTTCATACTAGCTCATACCGCCAGATCCTCTTGAGTATATCAGTGTCTCTGTATTATACCCGGCCAATAAAAAGCAGCGAAAGAGAATTGGAGTGGCAGTATAGGTATAATAAAGATGTGTGTGCCTGAAAAGACGACATATTCGAGGACACTTGGTTCCGATTGCAGAAAAATGAGAAGCAGACTGCAGATTTAGCTTTCTTATTTAGAGGTTTGGGCTACTGATGCAGTGCTGCTCCCATCTGACAGCAGCTGGATCAATGTTGATGTCTTGCTGTAATGTTTTCACATGCACACACGATTTCTCTGTTGGGGTTTCGGACATTTGCTGTGAAATAATTTTATTTTGTTGAAACATATGTACACTCAGTCAGTATTGCTATTTATTTTATTGAGAAGGCAAAATACAGCACATTATAGACAAGCAAAATAAAACCAGCAATGATGGCAAATAGTTTTTTTTTTGTTTGTTTTTTCACTTTTTCAAAACCCACATTCGCAGAAAGAAAAGAAAAAAAACATTTACACTACAAACATAAAAAAATTAAATAAGGAATATACACTAGATAAATAATATATTAATAGCTTACCAATAATAATGAAAAATGTTGATAGTTAAGACCAATACCAGGGTGTATGAGTGAACAGTACTTTAAGTGTTTTTTTTGTCACATGTGTTGTTTGTGTTGCCACATTACTTACTTATTTTATATATCTTAGTGCACCCAGGATGAGTATTGGGAATTTCCACTGCACACCACTCCCTCTTCGAATCTCTGTATTTCTGGTTGGCTGGGTGCCACCTTGGCCACCAGGTTGCACAAATCGGTGCATTGTAGTGCCGGTCTCAAGCCCGGATAAATAGAAAGGGTTGCATCAGGAAGGGCACCCAGCATTAAAACGATGCCAATATTGCAGATCACAGTCTGCTTTTGCGAAAGATTTCAATTACTCACTCTTTTTGTATACATCTTATTTGGAATATGTGTGCTTTAAATGTCTAAACTCAGTAATCTGTAGGTTGTCCCTATACTTTTGTCAAGGTAGAGAATATTTGCAGAGACAGTAGTTAAATATTTTAAAGTAAAAGTACTATTACTTTGAATAATTTTAACTTAAGTATGGTGGAGTTTGCATGTTGCAATTTACAGAATTTACAACAAAGCCTACGCTCTGCTACTAGCTGTAATGTATGCCAAGTCTACACAGCACCGAAAGATACTTGTGTGCACAGACTTCAAATCTTGTTTGAGACGCTAAGGGCCTTAGAGTCAGACCACAATGCCATTGGGAAAGTCTTGGAAAGAGCATTCCACCTCAAGAAACAAAGCTTTGAAATTATGTACTCCTGGATCCCAACCCTGTGGGCTCCTTGGTAATGAAATTCAGACCAGATGGTAAAGAGGACAATGGGTACCACTGGGACACCTCAAAAGTGCAGAAGCTTTTTGAAGGTCCCCCGTAAATATAAATCAATCAACAAGTAACTAAAGACTAAACAAACCTTTTTGCCATTTACTGTATTTAACAAATGCTTCCTATGTAAATATTTCCCTATACCAGTACAAATGAGGAAGGAATGAAGAACACAAAGATAGATAGTAAAAGCAAGGTTAGCCCCAATGACATATCTTCCACTGTCATCATACCCATTTCATTCAAGTTTATACCATTATTTTGTCAGTTTTGTTTTTCTGCCCTCACCCCATTCTCATTTCATAAAGCCATTATTTTCTGTTTGTTTTGCTTTAGCTGCCCAGATGGACCGCTACTCCTAAAGAGAACCTGTTGGGTTTGAGATGGGGTGGGGGGTTACACTTGTTCTCTCAGCAGAAGGCAGAAAGAAAAACTAACCCATGAAGCAAGGCCTTCGTAAGTTCATTAACCTTTTATTTATTTACATTTTTAAGTTTTTCTTCTTGCTATTTTTGTTTTCGCTTGCTTTCTGACAGTGGCAGAACTACTCGGTCTGACTATAACATGTTAATAGTTTTGTCAAAGAAATTTGGGTTTATTTGAATCTCATGTCTCTTGAACATTGAAGATAAATTCCCTAGCCAGCGGTTTTCTCTCCTCGTGTTTGCTCAGCGATGTCAATTGAAAAAAAGAGCACATTCGATTCTTCTCCCCAGGAAGCTTTTTGTTGGAAAACTTGGCAGCCTCTCAAGGGCTTTCTTATTCTTACAAGACTTTTATCTGAGCTCAAACAGACTTGTCTCCAGCATAGCAGATCACAGCGGAGCTTCTCATTTATTTTACAACTCCCAGATACAAAAAGCACTTATAGTCACTTTCTGTAAATGTTTTTATGTACGTTAAAATGGAATAAGGAAACATAAATGGTATTATAAAAATAAACATTGACGGCTATATGTTTTTGTTGCCATTTTTTTCAAATAAATGTTTAATTATAAGAATTAATTTCTTATCAGTTAGAAGCCCACTATTAGTTACAATTAGACTGGTGGTAATTCAATTATCTATAAAAAAAATAAGCAGATATTTTTTCTTATTCAAAGTTTACACAGAAGGGACTGATTTTGATCAGTGTTGCAATACTGTTGGTTAAGGCTCTTGCTCAAGGACTCAACAGTGACCGCACAAGTAACATTTTTTCCTATTTGCTGGGTGGTAGTAGATGACACTATGATTTAAACAATTTGTAGATTAACATCTGCAAAGCTGTGTACAAACTGTGGATTACAAAAGTATGAACGTTTGTAGACAGTTTTCTTAAAATGAAATATTGTAATTGAACTTCATTCATTATTAGGTTGAAGTTTGTGGGTATGATCCCATCTCTGCCTTGCCCTTGCTTGGCCCTTTACTCTTTCAATTCCAGGTGTGTTGTACAGTGGCTGGCCATGCACTCTTACCCCAGCTTTCAAAGAAGCTTAAATAAGAGAGTTTCAGTATTTTGTACACTTATTGTATGTGGGACAAATGAAGCTGTTACATCTGTTTTAGATTATACTTATTTAGCATAGTTTTAAGTGTTTTTCACTTTTTTTTTTTTTTACATGTGTTGATCATGTGTTTAATCTGTTGGTTTAAAGTGAATATCAAAACAGCAAAATAAAAGATCTCTGTAATGAGTTTCTCCATTTGCTTCTACAGCTGTCCATCAAAACCACATCTCCGCCCCTTTTACAAAGAGACATGGATTATACTCATGGTTACTTTATTTTCCTAAATATGGAATTAAGACTTGGCAATACAAATGTCCATATATTGTGATACCAGTTCATGAACAAATCTGCATGTCAACTAGACAGGATGTCACTACAGTGTAAATGCATATTAAATAGTTACCCCCCCCCCCAAAAAAAAAGTCATACTGCAAATGTTTCACTGAACATTACATAGTTTGTCAGGTAGGTGAATCCAGTATACACTGCAAAACTCTATACACTATTAGAAAATTGGATTCGTGCCTTCTTACAAATCCAGCCTGTCTCAAAAAATATGCACTAGAATGTTACTATCAGACTACATAAACAAATTCAGAAATTGAGAAATGTGTTTGGGAGACCGCAAGAAGGACATGCTGCCTTTTCAAAGCTTCACTTTATATAATGGATTGATCTTACTATAGCAAGAGCAAGAATATGTAAAATATGTAGATAATGTGGTAAAAACAAGAAAAATAGCCTTGGCAATCAGTGTGCCCCCAAGTGTGACTTTTTCCTTGGTTTGTTTAGTAACAATTTAGTAATCACTATGAAATACTGTATTTGGGTTTAATATTCAAAATTTGCTGATTCAGGCTGCACAACTAGCAAAGCAGTGCAACTTTAGCAGACTTGAGAGAGGCTTGGAGAAGACATGTTAACACAATTTGTTGAATATGTGCTGCCTGACAGCTAAATAGTTAACAGTGGAAAAAATATTATATGTACAATTAACTCATTATACTTAGTATTTTTATTATTGTTTTGTTTACAGACATTTAGAACAAATTACATTGTTTTGTATCGATTTCATGAGTCAAGTTTATCGTTGTAGGTAGTCCTTAATTGTGGTGGTTGGTATTTTGATAAATGATAAATGATCTTTTAATAATGTTTGTGTTCACATCATTAGTCAAATGTCCTTAGTAAAAGAACATCACATAGCATACTATTTGGCTATATTGTTTGTTCACTAGCTAAGCGCTAATGCTTAAAGCTTAACAGATGATGTTTCTCTTTAGTGTGGAGCAATACGCCATCTAGCGGTAGCTGCTCTACTGGATTTGGAAACCAAGTAGGAATGACTCATAATTATCTAAAGTTTGATGTCGAGTGAACAACTCGGTATTAGTGCCAAACTTGGAGTAAAATTGTTTTACATTTAAGGTACCATGAGAGACCAATTACTAACAAATGTGTGCACAATTTTTTTTCATGCATTTAAACAAGATCCAAGCTACGTTGATTGAGCTGGATTTTCACATTTCTATCCTTTCTCTATACGACCCAACTGTAGAACCTAATAATAATAATAATAATAATAATAATAATAATAATAATAATAATCCACTGGATGTTGGTGGCATCTAAATCTTTTGATTGGCTTGCTTCCATTTCTGCATTTTTTTGGTCTATTTTTCAGATGCTTCTAAATGTCAAAATGCATTTTAAGCTTCAATTTGTCCAACTTGAAAACTAATTTATTCTGAAACTACTGACATAACCTTTGAATGAGCAAACATCATCTGTTACTTTGAGGTTATTGTAGTTTTAACAGTGAATGTGGTAGATCAGTACTACTTTTCTCTTTTGCACAGATACATTCGCACTATGTACTTGGGCATCCAGAGTCGTCGTCAAACCAAACACAGAAGACGATTCTACTGGGCCATGATGTACGAGTACGCTGACGTCAACATGCTGCGGTTGCTGGAGACCTTCCTGGAGAGTGCTCCACAGCTGGTGCTTCAACTCTGCATTATGATCCAGAAGAACCGTGCAGAGACCTTGCAGTGTAAGGGATCAGTCTGTTTACTCAGATTTTTAAAAAAAAAAAACCTTCTGGACATTTTTTGAATATCAGGTAAAAATCCTTGATCCTATTTAATGATTTTGTCATTGGGGAAAAACGGATGTAACTCCACTTTCAATGGACCAGCTCATTTGCTGCTATGGCGCAGTGTGGAGACACCAAAACATCCAAATCTGATTTTGAATGTTCAAAGAAATCATATTTAGATTTTGTAATTGGTATGAAATGTGTTTCAGCAGACAGAAGTAATATAGTAATATAGAGTGTGGGCAGGATGTGCAGTAAATTTTCATTGTAGCTTCTGTTCTTTAAATGAGTATTATTTCTCATGAACTTAAGCATCTCATGAACCTAATGAGCACCAGAGTATTATAATCAAAATAACACTTCTTTATTTTTACAAGCCAAAATCAGCAAAAACGTTGAGACAGTAAAGAATATGCATGTACCTCCATACTGTAGTGGTTGACAAAGGCTTGCCAAAGTAATCCTTTACCTGTTTTATGTCAACTATTATAGGTCAGGCCATAGCCTAGTGGAAGGGTATTGGACTAGTAATCAGAAGGTCACTGTTTCAGAAGCACTGCCAGGGTGTCTACTGTTGGGCCCTTGAGCAAGCATCGTAACCGTCAAATGCTCAGCCTGTATTCTCTACCTGTACTGTAAGTTGCTTTGGATAAAGGCACCTGCCAAATGCCAAAAATGTAAATCTAGACATTTTGCTTGAGCTTGTACTGAAATTCCTCCTGATTCCTTAAATCGTTTAATTATATTATGCACCGTAGTGAGTGAAATAATGCAAATCCTTTTAAACATTTATATAATTATATTATGTATTTGTTGACAAATAGGAGATCCTTTGGCCATCCTTGCTCATTAAAGCCTTAGATTTTCTTGAATGCTGCCTTTTTAACCTCATTGCTTGCCCTAAATGTCCCCCACCCCACACAGAGGATGAAGTGGATCTGATAAGACATGAAATATCTTGCGTTTAATCTGTCTGCATTCAATTAAAAGTCCAAGTAAATGTAAGAAACACTGCATTTCATTTTATTTGCATATTCCATGCTGTCTCTAAGTGTTCTGATTTGGGATTGTATACAATTCACCAGGGTTGCAAAAATCTCATTATGGCAAATTTACAAACTATTTACTTTGGCAGTGTTTATTTTAAGAATGCACTGCTTTGTTGAACACGCTGGCTTGTACAGTTTTGCTTTTTATTAATCAAATTTTCACTTTTTCTTTTACACACACAAGTAAATCTGGGCCAACTTGTTTCTGCTGAAATTCCTTTCAGGCGTCTCCTTGTTGGCTTCACTGCTGTCTCTGTCCTGGGTGTTAGCCTCGTACCATAAGCTTCTGCGGGACTCCAGAGATGACAAAAAGAGCATGAGTTATCGAGGTGCACTGATCCACATCTTCTGGAGGCTTTTTACTATTTCTTCCCGGGTGCTCTCTTTCGCTCTCTTTGCGTCCATCTTCCACATATACTTTGGCATTTTTGTAGTTATGCACTGGTGTGCCATGGCCTTCTGGATCGTACATGGAGGCACTGACTTCTGCATGTCCAAGTGGGAGGAGGTGCTTTTTAACATGGTGGTGGGGATTGTCTACATATTTTGCTGGTTCAATGTGAAGGAAGGCCGGTCCCGCTACCGGATGATCATCTACTACTTTGTGGTGCTGGCTGAGAACACGGTGCTCACCTGCCTGTGGTATTCCTACAGAGACCCAGCCACGACAGATTCCTACGCTGTGCCGGTCCTATGTGGTGTCTACCTAAGTTTTGCCTCAGGTGTCATCTTTATGGGCATTTACTATGGAGTGCTTCACCCCATGGGTCCAAGAATAAGGGTGCTAACCAGCTCCTGCTGTGCCGATCTTCTCTGGGGCCTCCCGTTACCTGCCGAGGCTGAGCCCATGACGCCGACGCCTGCTCCTCGAGCTGCACAGACGACCCCCAGCCGGGCGTCGACGCTGGGTTATCAGCAGCAGAATGACTCTGTGGAGGACACATGTCTACCCGTTTTCCAGGTCCGCTCCCCTGAGCCAACCCCGCCAGGCCGGCATCGTTTAGAGGGGCCGCTTATCAAAATCGACATGCCCCGTAAGCGCTACCCAGCTTGGGACGCCCACTTTGTGGACCGCCGACTGAGAAGAACTATAAACATCTTGCAGTTCATCAGTCCCTCGGCTGTAGGGATCAGGTACAGAGACGGGCCACTGCTGTACGAGCTCCTACAGTATGAGTCTTCTCTGTGACCCCGGCCTCGCAGTCTCTACACCTGTGTCTGTTCTGTCTCATGTCTTATTTTGTATTTTATTTATTTAAAAAGGTCTAATTTTTTATCAAAATATTTTCATTTGTTGGTTTGTCAAATAGAAATTGGGGAAATCGAAACTTGATCTTATTTATACTACAGCTTTTGCATTTGGTGTGTTTAAAGTGTTCATTTTAAAATTTTATTTTTTTCCAAATGTTGATTGCTTTAAGTCTTCTATCATGTTTACAGTTAGCAGAACCCATCACGTTGGAAAAATGGAGGTAGTTCAACCAAACCAGTCCTGCCTCAAGTCTAACACTCAATCAAAGCATTTAACTGTAAACACTTTAGTACTGACCATGACCAGAGTTGTCTTGGATGCTCTTTGCTCCAAAAACAAAACAAAGCCTTTGCAAACCTCAACGCCATGTCCAGAACAGATTGAAATGATCAATAAACATCTTCTGAATATGTTTTGGCTGCAGTTAGATTGGCTTTTTATTTACAGTCAAACCAAAAATATGAAACTGGGTTGTGTTTCTTATCCTTCAATTAGAAACAAGAAGTATTTCAGAGACTTGTACTTTTTCCAAGATGCACCAGCTGTTGGTGTAGTGGCTTTAATTCTGCACCTTTTGTGTTCAGTCGTGTTATATTTGTATACTACAGTAAACAAGATTTTTAATTTTAAACCCCAAATATGCTCCCAAAGTTCAAACTCAGCCTAGCACATGACCCTTAAAAAAGAATGTTAAGCAGTTCTAGAATGTAAAATACCGATGCTACCCGTATATGTACTGAATCTTAAGTATAAGTGGGGTAAATACAGTAATAATTTATTACAAATACTGTAACTTGTACAGGAATAGTAATCCAAATGTTGTTGGTTCAAACCTCACCACTGCCAGGTTGTGGCTGTTGGGCCCTTGAGCAAGGCCTTTAACCCTCATTGCTCAGACTGTATACTGTAACTGTACTTTAAGTTGCTTTGGATAAAGGCGTCTGCTAAATGCTGTAAATGTAAAATGTAATGTAAACTTATTAGTTAGTTTCTAAGGTAAAATCAGTGAACTTTAAACCAAGAACTCTTGGATTTACAAGGGTATTCTATTTTTTGTCTAAGAAATGGTTTCAGTTGGTGATTAAGTCCATAAGTGACCTCTGCAGGCAAATGAACCAGCAGTTGTCTGATTGCTTAATTCTGGGCAGTGGTAGCTCACCTTTTGAGTTACTGAATTAGTTACCATACCAGCATTGATACACTGGTTACATTTTGCACAGAATGTTTATCTTTGACTGGCCATTCTAAATAAGCCATGAACACTGTTCTCTGCAGTGCATCACATGACAGCTGGCATACTTCCTTGCAGTGTACTTTTTCACTTGCTGCTTTTTCCTGGTTATAAACCAGAAGGGCTAAGATTAAACACAAAACAGTTATGTAAATGCAAACAGCTCCAGCTATGCAAGATCAATTTCAGTGTTCCAGAATGTGTCAGCAGTTTATACTGCAATACAAGCTGAGAATCTTATTGACAGTTTTCATAGTAGAGACCTTTTAGGCCCAAGGTGGTTACTTTCTGCTGCAAAAGCTTTGTTTGTATTATGTGTGTATGTCTCTATCTGGCTGTCTATCTGTCTAAAGTTGGTGGAAGAAACGGACAAGCTAATTTCATAAGCTTTGGGTTGCTATCAGTGGTGGGTTTTCTTAAAAAAAATCTCCTTCCCAAATCAGGTGGTAAATCAGAATATGTGTAATCTTCCGAATTTAATAATCTTGGGCTTACGAAGTGCTTAAGAAGAGTAAGAATAATTTGAGCTTTAGTTATGTATAAACTAAATATTTAACAATATATATATATAAAGATTTAATTGTGTTTTTGCTTTCCATTGCAGTCCTAGTTCTTAGGTACATGTTATATAAGCACAAACCAGCATCAGGGAATGCATATGCTATCTCTGATTCAATCGGCTTCAACACATGTTGCGAATTCGCTACCCTACAGAACAGAACAGTAAAGGCAGTAATTTGAATGGTCTAGTGTACCTCCTCCATTCTTCTTAGCTCTTATCCATTTGTTGTGTGTCTTCTATGGTTTATAGTCAGTTCCTCATTTCTGAAATTCTACTGAGTAATAAGCATTAAGGTACAAAAAAAGGTGCAAATACTTGTCATATCCATTTTTTTATCCTAAAGTTTATAAAGAAGGCTGTGAAAATCAGATTTCATGGAGGCTCTTTGTCTGAATACACCTGATTGAAACTTTACTTTCACAGAATAAGACGACATGGCAGTGTTACTTTCCTAAACAGCTAGGAAGAAGTGGATGCCTTCCTGTGGCTCACAGCCGAACTATAAAACCAAGACATCCTCTGCTGTAATTTAATACAGTTATAAAACCGATGGTGCATCTGGCCACAAGTCAGTGACTTATTACTATGGAAAGGTGCTCACAGTTGAATCATGTACCTGTTGTACATAAGCATACCGTACATTTATTGGTTTGGTGCTACATAATTACAGAAATCTTGTATGTATATGGGAACGCTTAGAAGAATTTTTAACACTTGAATTTGCTTCGGTTTTATGAATTCAAAAATACAATGAATGCATGAATACAAGGTCGTATCTAGAAAATGGATGCAGCATTACTTTATTATTATTTACTTTTTTTTACTTTTGCAGATATGAACACCCTTTGAGGTCAGATCATAGCGCACTTGTTTCTTTGGCTCCACTGTGCCTGCTAAGATCCTAAAACCTAGATGCCATGCAGGTGCTGCAGCAAGGAAAATGGGCTCTTGCCAGGGTTAGAAATGAGCTTGGGGACCAGTATATAAGCATTAACGTCACATAAAATGTACTGATGTAATAATATTTGAGCTTAATATGAGGGATCTTCAAAATGTTTGAACATTGGTGCTGAGAGTTGGAGGAGTAGTAATGCTCACATCTAAGAGAGCGTATTTAGTACCATCCTTTTTGGAGTGCTCATAGAGCTTAAAGAAAATAATTTTCATGTTGTGGTGGTGATGTAGATGTAAAAGCAGCGGTCAATCAGTGGCTATGGGAAGGGGACTTTGTAGAGAAGTTTGTAATAACTTAAAGAAAAGTGGAAAAAAACTTTTGAAGAACCCTCATATTAGGTTAATAAAAGTGGATTAGACGCAGTACTATGATGAATGACTACTGTGTTTCTGTAGCTTTTTCCCTGGTTGCTGCTAGCCCTTCCTAGCATATATGGCTTATGTACATTCTGGTGCAGATTTTCCTTCATCGCAAATGTCACTTTTTTTTATTAATTCTATCCATTAATGTATATGTGTAGTTGCTGCTCAGTAATGTCCAGTGGTGTATTGTCCACCTCTAGGTGCTCCAATGTGATCGGTGATCCATCAGCAGCACCACTTGAATGTTTTGACTCTAAAGTAATTTACATTCACTATGGTGACTGGAATAGATGCCATGAAGCTTAATCTTTTTATGTGCTTCTGTTGTTGCCAGAAGAAAGTAAAGTTTTGGTTCTAAAAAGGTTTTGGTGTGGAAAACCACTGTGAACAGTAGGGATATAATGATGCACCACAAATTCCATGATTCAACTTGATTTGACTTTAAAAGCAGAGGGTGCTGGCACGATTCACCTATTCATGCTATTCACCTGGTTGACAGGCTTAATACAAAATTCCTTAGTTTGTAACTGTCAAAGATAATATATCATTATTTAAATAAATGACATATCACAAATACAGTATATTATTGTAATTTTTAATTAAAAATTTCACATAATCTCTTCAATTTCATTTTGTTTTTAAAAAATCTGGAGAAACGTGGATCATGAACCCAATATCGTAAATATCGCATCCCATCATGGATAGAGTTTATCATTACATCCCTAATGCACAGCCAACATTTTTGCTAATGCATTTTAATCAAAAGATTGATACAATGCATCCTGATACTATTTTCTCATCAGCATGTTCATATAATTTATAAAATTTGCAGAGAATCCCACCAAATACCTACAGAAAACACATAATTAACTTGAATAAATCCTTAAACGTTAAACATTGACAATTTTTTTAAAAGTATTTGCTAACCGACTGTGTTGCTCTGAAAAACTATCAATCATTTTACCTGAGCTGCTTTTTGACAGATAAAACAATAATGTACGTTACATTTTTAGATTTTAATCAGTGGTGCTTTTATAATGCTGGTGCTTAATACCATGACAAGAGTACATTTAAAGAAAAATAATGCCAGTGTACATTTTTGTTCTTTTTCTTTATTGGTGCAGAAAATGTTGTATATGAATGAAGCATAATATTGCAGCAAATAGTTGAAGTTGTAAAACACCATACATTCCAGTAATACTGCAGGAGTTGGATGGTTTTATGGTGCAGGTGTACAGGAAAATAAGCTCCTACATGCATCCCACCATAACTGTTCCAAAATTAGTACAGCAGTACTAGACAGCTATGTAATACCAGGTATGTGGTCCAGTAGGATGCACATCGAGCAATAAGATAAGCAGAAGAAGGTTACTAGTATGTAAAGCCATGAAAACTCATTTTGGTGAGGGTGGTAGAATTGAACCCACTTCTGAGAACAATGTTGATCGAATAAAATCTGATTAGTTTCATCACATTATCTGTTACTTACTGGCCAAATGTGGAAAACCTTGAAAGATGGCGATTCACTGACTCGCTGATGGATTGGCGCCCTGTCCAGGGTTTTCTCACCTTCTGCATACTGTTTCCCAGTGGACTCCCACTTGAAGCACCCTGGAAATCTTATAGTGGAGGTAGTGCTGAAAGGAAAGACAGAAATGAAAATGGGTTTCTTACCACCCTTTACTATGCAATTTTTAATCTAAAGCATATTAGCAATAGTATAGACGCACATAAAATGATCCAGTTCTTTTAATCAGGTGTATTAAGTAGCTAAGTAATTCAAGGTTACGTCTATGTAAATATACCAAACACCAAGACAAGTATTATTCAGTATAAATACATTTTCTAGTGTTGAATTGCTCAATAAGGGTTTGAATTCGATTTCTTTTGTGTTGTAGATGAATCTCTTATTGAATTAAGCAGTAATTTGTTTTAGGAAGTCATTCATGTTTTAAGCATTAAAACATGAATGAACAAATGCAGCTTGGGAAACAATACAATGGATTTTTGAGCCTAACACAAAATAACTTTATTTTCTGATGACGTGTGTTGATGATGACTGGGGGAATAGATTTACAATACTTTAATCAATAAGCTCAGAACTTAAAACCATTAAGCTAGCAGTGGCATTTTGAGATTACATATAAATGTTTGTTAGAGCACAAATTGCATAACTTGGTGTCCAGTATTGCTGTACTAATAGAATAAAAAAAAAATCTGGTGCTACTAAACACAATTGTATTGAATGGTTTATAAATATGTAGATATTATTTTTTGTATAGCCTTACTGTATAAGACTTGCCCATTTGGAAAATAAAATGGACAGGGTGTTCTTGTAAATAGTGCAGTACAATAGTAGTCTTTTATGTATTTTTTTTTTAAATCCACAGTATTAAAGTGATTGGGCACACATTTTTGTTTTTGATTTACTAAATGTTTATGGATTTGCTTAGTAGTCTGTTATTCATCAATGTGTAAGTGCTACCTGTCATAGCAACATTTGGGAATTTAAATCTCACTAATAGTATCTACAAAATGCTGATGTAAATATATTTATGGAGATTTACAGTAGATCACTCAAACCACCAAAATTACAGAACATTCCAAGCTTTAGAGTTTGCTCCTTTATTGAAACATTACAAATCACATTAAA
The DNA here is from genome assembly GCA_034509265.1 of Microcambeva bendego. Lineage (NCBI taxonomy): Eukaryota > Metazoa > Chordata > Actinopteri > Siluriformes > Trichomycteridae > Microcambeva > Microcambeva bendego. The sequence goes on from JAYDZG010000011.1 coordinate 14,328,859, forward strand.
CAGGGAAAAGCTAAAACTGAATCTACTCTCAAAATCAGAATCACCAGACATAATACACCTACAAGGAATTTGTACTTGTAAAGAGATGAACTTCATGGGTAGACAGGTACTAGTCCATCTCTTGTTAAAACACATTCTCTCTCCCTAAACCCAATTTATCAATGAAAAGTCAAGTTTAGCACTGCAGTGACATGCTATATGTGAAATATGTGTTTCTGTGGGTCTCCTCCAAGAGACCCTGTTCAAAGACCTGCAAGTGAGGTGAATTCAACATTGTATATGACTGCTTTTGATATAAACTTCTGTACTGATGAATCTTATGTAATGAGTAATTGCCATGTCTGTCATGAATGTAACCAAATTATGAAACAAGACCTTAAGATCTAAACTAACAAAGATGTAGTGGAATTGCAGTACTGAGATTATTCTAGCCAGTGGGGCTTCTATTGGGGTCCATTTGAATTATAAAATAAGGTACAGGGGGTTAGAATCTACTCATTACCTTTAATGAATGTATAATATGAGGACATGTCTTAAATGAAATGGAACAATGTCTAATGCTTTATTTGTTATTGTGTTTTTATTGGGATTTCTTGATATTTGCTACCTTGTTTTCAGCAGATTTCTGCACTATATGTTGCTTTCTGTGTTGTAGCCTAAGCTACTATGAGTAATTTTGCCTTATGTGATATTTTTTACTTTTAAGGAAGGATTTTAAGGCTTAATTTCATAAACCATGTCAGGTTAAGAATGTCTTAACTGTGAAGATAAATCACAGAACATGTATATTAATAAGAATTATTTATACAACTTTTGTTGGCCAGTATATTCAAAATGAAAACCAAAGTTATAAACTTACTTTTTGACTATTATATTTAATAAGTGTCTTAAATGTAATCCTTTTTTGTTCCTTGATCCAACAGTGTTGTAGTAGGGGACATCACCTTGTCTGTTATGATTGATTTCTCTTATTAAAGCACAAGAATACAGTTTATGGTTCTTCAATCCACTACTTAAAGAATGTAACATTTCTACATGTAAACATCATGTACAAAATGTAAATTTCTTTTTTCCTGAAATACTAAGACTATATTTTGCCAATAATACAGTACTTTTATATGTAAAATTGTATACTAGAATTTATTTATGATATACTGTGAAGGTTTAACTTTTGTGCTTGGATTGTGAGATGGTTACTTTTACAAAAAGCAGAGAAAGTATGGGCTGTTATTTTTTTTAGTTGAATACAAAGCAAAGACTTGGTGATCATTTGTCATGGTTGTAACACTCTGTGATCTTACTTAATAATATATAAACAATAAAAAGCCAAGGTTTTGGTCTTCAAGGGCTGTCTGGTAACTACATGTTAAATATTTTTAATAGTGTCAAACATTTTATATTTGGAAATTTGCTGCAGTAGTTGCAGAACAAGGTGATTGTCCCTTGCATCTTAAATGTTTATAAAATAATTCTTGAAAAAAATGTGATAATTGTGAGGTTATGGTCTTGTATCGGTGTTGAACAAACTTTTGAATATTTAAAATTATATGTTGCTTGCTTTTATATTCATTATTTTTTGTTCACAGTGTTGGTCATTTGATTGTACAACCCTTAAAACATTACACAGTTACGTATAAAGTTGTCTTTAAAGTAGACTATTATTTAATTTTAACATATTTCCATTTAATATATATAGCCCAATTTAATAAAACCAGTGATGAGGTATAATTGTAGATAATCAACAAACAACAAAAAAAACTTTAAATTTATAATAGGGATTTAAATCCTGAATCCCAGTAGTGGGATTGTTACCACTACAACTCAAATCAAGCACATTTGTTGTTATTGAATTGGAGAATGTATACAATGTATGGCAAATGTATTCAACATGATGCAATCATGTCAATGTAGACCAAAAATGTTAAGGAATGTTTAACACCACCAACAGTGAGTCAAAAAGGTGACCGCTGTACCTTTGCCCATATCAATACTTTTGAAAGTCAATCAACATTTGGAACTGTTGCAGCTCCACATTATAATGACTCGGTGTCTTTTTTTCTCTGGTAATTCAGTAAGCAATCTCATATTGCATTACCTTTAACTCTTTTATTCGAATTCTGTTCTAAGAGGTACAAAAACATTATAAAAATGTTATGGTCAGAGGTACTGGGTTCCTTTTAGACTCGGTGTAGAATCCATGCCACAACTAGTTAAGGTTAAGAATAAAGGGGCAAATATCTAATACTATACTAGTATAGTGTTACTAAAGATCTGGCCAGTAGGTGTACATGGCTGCATGTTAAAACATGCACAAGAAAACAGTATCATTCAAAATGTTGATGTGAAATACAAATATTATTTAGGATGGCCCAAATGAATGTTGTATACATTTGTTTCTGATCCAAATTCATTTAAATGCTGAGCTTTTTAATGCTTTATCTAAGATAAAAGTTGTAAAGAATATAATGTACTTTTTTACTCCTAGAATTGAATAATGTGTGAGCAGGGTCAATGTTTCAGTCAGGATATTTATATTTTTAAAAAAGCACATTGTTTTAGCAAATTGTGTTGTGTAATTTTGTGTGGGATTACTCTTACAAACATTGGCAATATTTGTGTTTTTATTTAATCTGAAATGATAAAACCCTAATAATGACCTTTTAAATTAACACTATTTAATTAAATTAATTACCATATATATACAATTTAAGGGTGGTATGGGCTGCTTATGCCAATACCTTTTTAGAATGTAGGTGTGTGTTCTGTATTAGGTGCCTGACAGACACAGTGTACGTTGGTTGTAAGTAAATTGTATTTTGTATTAGTTTAAAAGAAAAGAAGAACATGTGCTCTGTAATTTTGCATGGGTATGTAGCATACTTGGTGCATTAAAGATAAGTAATGTTAAAGATTCAGGGGTTTTGTTAAAGTTTTTATATCTTGTTATGTGTCGGTTGGTTGTGTGACTTTGTGTCATGGGGTTTGATGGCTGTTACCTTTAACTGTGACTCTTGTTCTGATTCCTAGAGGCAAAAATGTTAAATGCATGAGCATAGCTGTGAATTATTATGTTGTGTTTCTGGCGAGCTCGTCAGCAAGAACAGTTTCTATTTTGAATGACTTATTTTATCGTATTTGTAAAGAGTTTTGTTTGAGGGTAAATATTGTATGTTTTTTTCTATTTATTTTTTTCTGTATTACATTATACAGTATTTTTGCACAATTTCTCAAACTACCACTGTACTTAACTGCACATAAATCAACCACTGATGAGAAATACAGATTTATCAGCAAGTGGATTATGAACAGATATATAAAATCATAACTCTTAAGCCTTGGTATTTTTTTAATGGATGAAGTAAAAGTATAGATCTGCATCACCAGCCACAACATTCGTCTTGTGTTTAAATCTTTCTGAAAGCTCATATATTCAGTAATAAGTCATCATGATTTGGATGCCTTTGTATGAATCACTAAACTACTGTTAAGTATTAAGTTTAGCATATTTGCTTGGCCTTTTTCCTGAGTTATTTGTGTTTTGGTTTGGATGAAAGATGCATTGAAAGTTAAAGAGATGTGCATTTGTGTTAAAACTTAAAATGTAGTCAGATAAAAGCTGGAGCAGTCCTGGTCATGTTCTCTTACACAGTTTCCCGAACAATAAATGTTAATTTGCTGAATCATACATTTATTCATTTATATTTTACTGTTTTTGGTGGTTACATTCAGCTTAATATTTCAGCATGGTAGATGGCTAATCACAGAGATTGTCATCTTCACTAAAATAATAGAATATGGAATTGGACAACTGGTTTCTAAACTTTTTGCATAAGATTGTGTCGTGTAAATATTCCTCTAACAGGATTCAACCATACAATAATTTTGTATCTTTGTCATTTTAATACATAAAAAATAAATATTTCATTTTCCTACAATGCTGCCTGGCATGTGTCTGTAAAGATTTTTTTAATCTGTATTCTGCCCTTTATTTTTGATTTGAAAAATGACCTTGTCTTTTCTGTGTGGAGTTTGCATGTTCTTTGCTTAGCTCTGGTTACCTCCCACAGTCAAAAAGCATGCAGTCAGGTTACTTGGAGACACTGAATTGTCCACTAGGATTGCATTGCATTGTAGTGCCGGTCCCAAGCCCAGATAAATGGGGAGGGTTGTGTCAAGAAGAGCATCAGCATAAAAACTATGCTAAATCAACAATGCTGATCATGTTTCACTGTCAAAGATAAATTATAATTGTATATTTATGTACAATTTGAATATTACATTTTTAGACTTTAGTGACTTTAGTCACCTGGATTTGGACATTTTATCCAGTTTGTAACATCTGTGGTCAAGCTCAGTCAATTGATTGAATCGTAAGCATATGTAATCTGCATTCTTATTGGTCATCCACAAATGGACTTTAGCTTGACTTCTCCAGAACATTCAGAGACTTTCCAAGACGCCACTGCATTGTTGTTCTTATCATAGCCCTGTCTGACTTTGCATGCACTCTAACAGAGGTTTTGCATGTGGCTTTTGGAAAAAATACATCTAAGGGAAAGGACAGAATGTGTTTATTTGAAACCACACAGTTTGCCCTGTGATAGACTGGCGATCTGTCTGTTATGTTTTCTTCCTTTCATCCAGCTAAGATATGGCCAATGGGCATTTTAAATCAGGTACAGCTGGCAGAGCCCACTAAATGTCAGTCATCTAGTTCATCTTAAGTGTTTGTGCTTTTTTGACACTGGCAAGCTGTGAAAAGTTTACTTTATTCTGTCAGCTTTTTTACCTGCATTGTTTGAGTGCTCTCTGTATAGCTCGGGCAGTGTCGTCACTGTGTAACCACCCGGGATGGCTGATTAGAGGCCCACCGATCATAACATGCCCCTTAACAGGATGAAACATGGTAAAACAGACCAAATGAATGAGTTCCCAAAATAGGGAGTTCCTGTTATTAGATCTCTTTTAAAAAACGTGT
>JAYDZG010000011.1:14469140-14483398 GCA_034509265.1 Microcambeva bendego
ACTAAAGTGGTAAAACATGACAAATCCCAATAAACAAACAAACAAACAAGATACCTGACCAGGCGTTTGTGGACACTCCTTTCCAAAACCATTACAATTTAAATCAAAGGGTTCCTTCCACAAAAGTTCCCTCTCTACAATCCTTTTTACAAAACTTAAATTGAGTACAAATTTCCACAGAAACACTCCACTCAACAGTAAGTGAGGTCAGACACTGCTTTTATACCCATTACCTGTTCTGCCTTTGCCACAGAATGTTATTGGTTAAATAAGTTTTCAGATTTTTTTTGGGGGGGATATTACTGATTAAGTGAAATGAACTTGTATATTACCTTTACAGGAAACATGATCTTAAAGCATCAGCATTGTTTACATACTAGAATACATAGATAGGAAGATGCTTTATGAATCCTGAAGGGAATTGAGGTCTCAGTAGCAAGTTACATGAGTCATATTTAATTCGTCAGGCAGAATGAGTTTATTAGCGCTCTGAATCGAATTAAACAATGTTGTGAATAGCATTGCTCACATAAATAACATCACAGACTGTCAATAATGTAATATATTGGCGATTATGCTCTTGTATTGATGAGAGAAAAGAATAAAGCAAGGAAAACATGATGATATTAAAAGAATATTTTAAACCATGTGCTAAAATGATAACAAATGCAACAGTGGAAATATTTGCTCATCATAGATGGTTAACAAATCAGATACCAACAAAGTTTAAGTTCACAAGAAAGGCTACCTTTCACTGCTCTGTGAATATCACCTGTGATATTAGTGTATGTCAGAATCCACCCATTTTTGTTGTTGTCTATTTTTCCCAGCCCTTTTAGTTGATACATTTTGTGGGGGCCATTCCACAGAATCGGTGCCATTTGTGTGTAGCAACTTGATGAAATTTACCGTCATTTTAAATTCTTTGTTCATCAGTAAATCTAGTAACACAACTGAAAGTGTTTTGTTTAATTTCAATCTTACGTTTGCTCTTCAAATGGCCTCTGATACTGATGTACATGTCTGTTGTAAATGTGTCTACTATTTTTCAGAAGATAACGTGACTAAGGGGAAATCTGGTGATATCATAAGGTGATCTATTTTAACCACATTATGCTACATGCTGTATGTACAAAAATATAAAAACAGATGGGATATGAAGTCATCAATCTGAAAGATTTTATTCTCTATAGTTCTTTATAAAGTTTAGTGTTAGAGAGTGGGGACATAAAAATAGTATTTTTCCATGGTTACAGAGAGTTTTATTAACATAAGAACAATGTGCAGGACATTTTGTTCGATTATTATGAAGGTCTTATGGACAATAAACATTAAAACAAGGATGTGGTGTGGATTCAGCAAAAAACATTAAGGAAAAGGGATTTCTAAAGATTTTACTCCTTATATTTAAGTGTAGTGTTAGAAAGTGGACACACAAAACTGGTGTAGTTTTGATATTACAGGGAGATTTAAATGAAAATTAATTTAGAACAATGTACGGGACACTTTGCTCAGTAAATGCTTTTTAAATGAAATTTGAATACACATTTATAATATACTTTCTTTTCTGAGGATGGAAATAGCATTGGTGGAATGGCCCATGTAAGTTTGAGTGCACAGGTGGTGACTGCTCAGCTACAGAATGAACTTAACCGGATGGCAGAGACATGTTTCTGTGTTCTATAGGTGTGGTGACGAAATAGCATTTTAATTCACTTGTTAAACTCTTAATGACCAATATGATTGCAAAAGCTGATGCTGTGCGACTCTAATTAGGGAGAGCGACATGTGAATTTGGTTTATAAACATGCTGTATGCATTTAAATGATTCACTCATTTATCTAAACACATCCTACTGTTTACAAGAACAACTGCGGAACAGCAGACTGAATAACAGGAAAACTAGAGTTAAACGGGAAGGAAAAGAGGCTGCGAATTCCCCACGAACAGGGTGGTTAAACCAGACTCTCGAAATACGCCATCAACAGAAGCTGTGGTCAAATTTAAACACTGTTTTTACTCTTTCTTCCATCGTACCAATAGCAACCATATCCTGTTATTGCAGTAATGGCATTTTTATTGAAGTGTGACTGATGTAAGTGAAATGTAGATTTCCGTTTTTTTTCTGACCCGGATTAAAACACATGTCGCTCTGAAACACGATTAGGCTTGCTCCGAGGCCGCGGACAGCGTGTCACCTTATTAGTGGTATTGGATTGTGGTAGAGCGGTCGTCCGGGTGGTGCTTGCGCCCTAATCTTACTATTTGCTGTGGTCGTGTGTCGGTCTATGGTTTGGATTCTATAGCACAGTTTTTTTTTGAACAGCCGGCACTCTTACTGGTTTGCTGCTTTTCCCCAAGCAGCTTCTTACTCATCATAGTTGAGAAATTCATGGTTTAATGTACATGTTGATTCCCAAACTGTAATTTCAGCACCTAAACAGAGCCAAGATACAGATGGTAGCCAGCACGTAACAAGGCTTGCTGAAATGGACAGTCTGTTCTGTGACTTTTTTTTATGTGACTGAGTGTTGTAATCAGTTCAGCCTTGTATTCAAGACCAGAAAGTTCCAGATTTAGTGCATCATGTAGCCTGCACTAATACTAGTGCATAAATGACATTTATTACTTTAAGCAACACGACTTAAAGTAGTTGTGACCTATTTCAATGTTGAGGCTTGACTGAACTTGCACACGGTTTTTCCTTTACTAAATGGACTCAGATTATCACAAATAGACTTCAAAGCCCTCTGGAAAAAAGGAGGTACAGGGGTTGGGTCTCTGGCTTTTTGGAGAAGCTCTTACTTAGTTGTCTGGCCACAACAATCTATCCATCAGAATCAAAATCTTTATTTCGAGAAGTACCAGGTGTTCAATGATGTTTTGGTGCAGTTGTCAACATATAAAAGCTAATTAAATAATATAAAAATCCATCCATCCACATCCAATCCATCCATATCCAGGAATCTTTCCAAATCCCATCCATCCAAATCAATCTATCCTTCCGAATCCCATCCATCCATCCACTCATCAAATCCAAATCCAATCCCATTCTTCCATCCATCCAAATTCAATCCAAATCCAGCTATCCTACCAAATCCCATACATCCAAATCCAATCAAATCCTTCCAAATCAATCCATCTTTCCAATCCCATCCATCCAATCCCATCCATCCAATGCCATCCATCCAAATCCAATCCATCCATCTAAATCCAGTCCTAACATCCTTCCATACATCCAGATCCAGTCCTGTCATTCATCTTTCTATTCATCCAAATCTAATCCATTCGTCCATTCTTTGGTCTGTCCAATCTATCTGTTTATCTATCTGTCTACCTGTTTATCTGTAGTATTTTAGCATCTATACATTTTTGTCAAGAATACAACAAGACCTTGATTATTTTGCATACAAATTACAATTTTAGGCACTCTCCTGCTGATTCAAACCAATGTGATTTAAAATGTAATGTAATTCAATCTAACCAAGTGTCTAACGTAAGGGCCCAACAGTGGCATCTAACCTAGCAATTGTGGAACTTGACTTGTCAACCTTTCGATTTCTAGAATAGTACTTCATTAGAAATGCATCTTATTTACATATGTTGCCAAATATTTTCATAGATTAAGCTGTAATAACGAAAGATTAGGCTGAGGTTTGGAGTCCAGGAAAATCAAGTACAAAAGTCCTGACACTCGCACAGATTTAGCTCTAATTCTTTTTTAATACAGCAAATTCCTCTTCATCTTTGTACAAACACAGGATGCTTTAATATGATTAGGCTGGGGGGGAAAGCACATGTCAGTAATCACCCATTAATCTTCATTCTGTGCTGCTGAGTGAAGTGCTGATGTGCAGGTAGCATGTGTTTATGATAAAGCTGTCCTCAAGGGGATTTTTGCTGAGGGGCAGTGGGGGTTGCATGTTGTCCGGCACTCATACCCAGCTGCTTTTCTGCACTTTCTTTCTGAGGGAAAGTGTCTCAGACTCAGGAATGGTTAGACGTACGATCTGTTTTCTTTACTCGGACAGTTTGAGTGCTGTAGGACAGACAGAGCGTGACCTGTTCCTGCTACTCTGGTGCTGAAGCTTAAATCACGTTAGTAATAAAATCCTTCAGATGCTAAATTATACATTACAGGTCTTAGAAATATAGATATTCTTTTAATGCTTTATTGATTTAAAAAAAACCAACTCTTTCAACTGTTTACTGGCTGCTTACTTGCTTTGTATTTAGTTAGTTTGAATTAATGAGATTTGAATAATGTAACAATTTGAATAATGTAAATGAAAAAAGAATACACCTTTTAGATTTTTTTTTGATAAATAATAAAGAATAATGCAAAGAAACCACATTAGTTCATGTACTAAGCTGTACATAATGTGTCAATAAGAGAAGGATCGTTTACTATTGGGCCTGTGTTGTCTCACTTTATCGACCAATCAATGATCTGAATTTTTTTCTCACCTCACTCATATAGCTCCCTTTGGTATGCTTGGTCTCTGGTCTAGAGGGTATCCTCAGTGGGTGACAGATCTTTCAGTGCTGTTTCTCCTAAACTCCGGAACTCTCTGCCTCAAGTCATGTGGGATTGCTCTTCTGTCTCTTCTTCTAAAACAAATTCAAGCAGTTTTTTAGTTCTTCCTTTCCTGTGAAGGGACCTTGAGACTGTGAAATATAACTAAATTGAGACTCTATATAACTAAAACGTATTAACCAAATTTAGCACAGGTGAAATCGCAGGCATCAAAGTTTAGGGTAATGTACTTTGGGACACAAGATGGTTTGTTAGAAGTTAACATCACTTTGACCATCTAAAGTGTCAACCATGCTATATGTTTATGTTAATTTTAGTAGGACCAACATCATGTTTTACGCTGTGGTTGTACACATGACAGGACAGGTAATTATTTGTTATGCGAGATTCATTTGTTTGAGCTTTAAATGTCAAACACAGTCATTGTCAATTTTGTGTCTCCAGTTAATCTGACTTCATGTATTTGGACAGTGAGAGGAAACCGGAGCTCCGGAAGAAAACTCACATTAGCATGGGGAGTGCATTCACAATTAAAAAAGAGGGAAATATTCAGAGCCATGCTGTAAAAAAAATTTTTTTTGGTTTTCATCCTCGGGTGGGTGGTCCGGGTCCTTTCTGTCCTCAACATTTCAGTACAGTATGAGTGCTCTAACTCACACCATCTTACATTTGTTTTTTATTTATTTTCTCACCACTACTTTCCCTGCAGTTGCTTTGGGCCATTATGAAATTGATTTTTTACAAAATATAAAGAAAATTCGGAAAACCCCTGTGGTTCGTGTACTATAATATATTGGGCATGTTCCATAACCTAGTGAGCTACCTTACGAGGTTATAGGACATTGCGATTGGTGATTGGTAACCCAAAATCTGTTCGTATGTTAAATAGAAAAATGTTTTGGAACCCAAAATGTTCATAAGGTAAACTGTTCATAGGTCAAGGGCCTACTGCCCGGGTACCCAGTACATCAATCACGATCTACCGGTCGATCAAGTAGTGAATGTCAGTAGATCGCCCGGCTCAAACATGCTCAGTGTGATTGACAGGGAATGTGACCAATGCACCTTTGCATTTTTTCAATTTTTTAGAAGCACTCTAATCTAAACAGTTTTCATTCATTAATAGTGCTCAACAAAGCACAATGATTCGTTTAATGTTCAATTAAATTAATGACCTCTTTTGGAAGTTGCTGGTTGAGGGAAAAATATGTTTTTAGATTGAACTGTTTGTCTACATGATCCTTTTTCCACATGAAAGTGTAAGTGATTGTCCTGACAACAAAAACCTGACTACCCACATTCGGTGCAATTATTAAGCAGAATAAGGTTGTGATTAATTGTTTTGAAGAAGACAGATTTTTAACATGTACTAATCCTGTAATGCTAAATAGCAATATAGAAACTAAAGTACATTTTAAACAGCTAAAAAGACTTTCTGAAAAACTCTGACGCAAACCTCATATTCTTCTGTAGACTGTCAACTGAAAGAGCAGATCTCAAGCCACAAAAGTGCAGGCACTCCTGGTCTACTGTATATCCAAATTGATTCTAAAAACCCTGAAAGGAAATGTGTTGTCACTTAGATTGGTGGATTAATACAAGTATAGTTAGAAGAAGTTTGAACAGACTGTGTTGTTGGAACTAAGCTAACAGACACACTGTTTGACTGAAGTTCAAATGCAGTGGCTGACATTTCAGCCTCTGAATACTGTGGGGCTCTCAGCTCGGCTGTGTTTGAGCAAAGTCAAATAAACAGATTGTAATAAGTGCTGAAGGTCTCGGCATTGCCTGCCAATGCATTGAACAGAATAACAAACTCTCCTTCAGTTATGACTGAGGCTCAGCTACTAGCGTTTATTTTCCCAGCACAACCTCTGCTAATAACATTATAGATTTAACCCATGAAGGCTTAGCTTGTGTTGCTAGTGTCCTGTGACCTCTTCTAACCATGTCTGCCTTATTCAGTTACTCTCACTGAGGGTCGCTCAGTAAACATTTTTACAGAAAGAGAGAGAATTGAATGCATTGCTATGCATTTGACGTCATTCTGAGAAAGCTTTTCATTGGACTTGGAAAAATGGAATTTGTGCCCATTTGGTATAAAGAGGCTAGTCTGCGATGAGAACGTCTGGCTTCCTGTTTCCATCTTTCCCATCTATCCCAAAGAAGTTTAATAGGGTTGAGGTCAAAGCTCTGCACACTCGACTGGCCCTGCCCTGACCGAGTACACTGAGATTGTGAGTTCTCCCTCTGACATGTGGGCAGTAGCCGACTGCTCTTTTTCCACCTGCTCGAGGTTGTCTATGGATGAGCTTTGTGTACAAGGGCCACACCTCGATCACATTAACTCTCGACTATGTGCAGGTGCCACAATCCGGTCCTAGCAATCCTATAGTAAAAACATTAGTGTAACAGACTTTTCTTGGTATAGTACACTGACATATCATGTATACAGATAGGTTTGGAGTTTGGAAAACTCAGATGTGTGTTTATCAAAACAAGAATTTTTATCTGATAAGCTGTGCTGTTTATTGTGGCTTAAGTCTATTTAGTCCAGTTCAGTCATTTAATGCGTGTAATATAATATAAAGAGTGTAATAAAGATTTCAAATGTGAATCAGGTAAAACTCCAAAACGATACTGTAGACATATAGAGGCTGGTGTGTCAAAACATGGACATTCATCTGTGAATATTGCTTCCACTTACTCTCATTGTAATACCTGTTAAATCTGGCAATTGTCTTTATAAATCTGTAAAATCTGATTTTTTTTTTAGTCCATAAAATGAAGATTTTCATAAATCATAAAGCCAGAATTATAAATAAGGCCCTTAGATATGAAAATTGCATCACATACCATGTAAAGCACCATCTCCTGTGAGATGGTAATTTTAGAATTTCTCATTTAAGTAACGCATGAAATTTGAGGTGATCCTAGCAATCATACAGTCATACAAGTCAGCATCTGAAAATGCATGCTTCTATACTAAACAGGATTTGAAAGCAGTACACAAGGTGGGTAGTACACGCAAGTACCCGAGTGACCTACTGCGATAGTTCGTGTACAGTTTATTTCTTTCTTTTAAAATGCAGCAAACTCTAAATATGTCAAAGTTTAAAACAGCTATAAACATAACACAGGTAACTGAATGATCTGAATTCTGTAGATGCAGAGGATTTTGTAAAAACACGGACATTCATCTATTAAGGTAGGCTATGCTGTTTATTGTAGCTTCCATTTATTGTATTGATCAGTTTTTAGAATTTAATGACTTCTGAAATATGCAAATTCTGTGATTTTTGAAGAACAAGGTTCATGAATTAATCAATATTCACCATGAATTTAGTAGTAATTGTGTGTCCTGTTCTCAAAGCTCTTGGGACAGACCCGTTACCCCTGACCATGAGGATGTAATTTAAAGAACTGAATTAATAAAGATGACTATGACTTGTAAACTTTTTTTTACAGTTACATGAAGAAGTAAAACACTCTTTGGAAGTATTTTTTGACACCCTCTAGTCACAACAGGTCTGTAAGCAGAATTAGTGTGATCAAGTTGTCTTGATTTTAAAAACCTTGTTTTGGTGTTTTTACAAATATCAGAACTTCCTGGTAAATGTGTGTTTGTGATCCTGGGAATGTTTTATTATGTCTGTGAGGCCTAATTTCCCCATATCAAAATTCAAGTGTGTTTTGCTGTCTGAAGAGGCTCGCTTCAAATGTCCTAAAATAGCACAGGTCCAGCCCTGGATCACCCCACCCTACTGCTATAAACGCCTTCTAGCTTGGAAAATTCACAGCCAGCTCGAACGTGGAACACACACACACACACACACACACACACAGAAACACAAACACTCTATAAACTCACTTTCAAATGGAAAAATCCAGCAAAAATTAACTTTAAAACTGGTCCTGCACATAAAACAGAAATTCACATATTCCTGAAGCTTTTCTCTTGGGTAATTAAAAAAAAACTGTATGGGTCTGTATGTCTTATCTATTGAGCTGCATACTGCCTACTTAGTAGAGACATAAATCTAATAAAGCAGATTATTTAGACACACTGTAGTACTTATACTTATGTCACTGCCGTTTTCACTTACTAAGCTAACACAGTTTGCCTCAGGTCATTCCAACTAACTTCTACCCTTGTGTTACCTACAGGCTTTAATTTACAATACAAACACCTGTATACACCAAGGTTTCCTCCCACAGTCCAAAAACATGCAGCCAGGTTCGAGTCACTGAATTATCTTATAGGTACCGAGCCACTAGGATGCTTAAACCAGTGCATTGTAGTGCAGGTCTTAGGCCCTGATAAATAGGAAGGGTGGTGTCAGGAATGATGTTATTTTATCAGGTTAACTTAAAATGTTGCCTTCTGAGGTGCCGTATATTACTTATAAACTGAATGAATGATGAAGTTTCCGATTTTTTACTCCCAGCATTCAGTGTGACAACTTCAAATATGGCAGACGAATGCCGAGAAATTAAGAAAGAATTGTGGAATAATTGTATAATTTGTATATTTATAATTGTATCAGCCCCAATATGCCATTTAGTAGCATTTCAATGATCTTAAATGACTTTAAGGTTACAGTATTTCAAAACAACAATTCTGTAACAAGTAACCTTCAAACCATTCTTCCAGGAACTTGTGTTGTGAAGTCTAATCTCTGTAGTTATATTTGAGCTCCTTCACTTTTTACTTTCTCTCTCACTGGCTCCGTGCCAACACAAAACTGCTCTTCACTCACCAACATGCAACGGTGTCCATAAAATAAACACAGCTCACCTTCCCCACATTTATTTTGGGTCTGAAACTGCCTCATTGACCAGTTTCTATGCTTACATTAGAACAAACAGCGGTTGCTGATGGAGTCAGATAAATCTTCCGGCTTTATCTTAGCAAGCTCTAAGCTTCCCATGCAAATGTATTATTTCCTGTCTTCAAATCAAAACACTGTCCTGTAAAGTCAGCCCACATGAATGGTTCATACATGACGACGCGTTACCGTAAAACCTTGCATGCTTTTGGGTTTCACGAAAAATACACGAAATGTTGCCGCCCTTCTTGAGTTACAACTGTAGTAAAATTATGGCAAAGTCTGCTAAACGAATTAAATCGGTTCACTTTGGTTAACCCTGAAACCAAAATCTTGAGGAGTTGAAGTTCTTGAAATGAAGGATCATTACACCACAGTGGTAATGTCATAATACAAGTGCAAATAAACAGCGGCATTAATTAACCATTTCCTCAAAATATAAATAACTTTAATTAACTGAAAACCAGCAGTCTTGTAAATGTCAGTTTCAGATGTTATCCTGAAGGTTACTGAATAAATACCGATGGTAGAATAGAATTCCTTTATGTGATTTTCACACAAGTTTCACACAGATTGCTGTATAGCTCAAACAACATGACTAGGTCACACTGGAGTACTTTTAGTTGTTGTGGTTTTCACAATACATGTTATGGTAAGGGGTTTCAAAGTCTTTTGTGTGCTGATGTACAGCTTATAAGCAAAGTGGAGAAAAATGGATCTAAGTGGATTTGGCCATGTGAACAGCGTGGATTGTTCTGGAGTGAACTGGAGGTTAATAAATATCTATTGCAGTGCAGCGTTGGTATTGTTTTGTCGAGAACGTAAAGATCAGAAATGCTGTGAAACATAAGTGTAGGTGTATACTACATTACACTCCTGTCCCATGTGTTTACAGCTCAGTTATATTTCATTTACATTGGAGTTCAACATCATACTCATCCCGTTGTCTGAGTGGTAGCATGGTGCTTAGCAAGCTATATATCTCTCATAAATCTGTGAGCAAATAAATTATTAAAATTAATTCTGCAATGTCAATAAGGATAAACTCTGTACACCTTAAACCCCAAACCGACGATGTTGCCAGTTTATTACAGATTTTACCTCAGAAGCTTATGTGTACATCTGAGGACTGTTGCAATTAGATATTTAAGGTTTTACTTCAATATGAGCCCCACTTCAATGGTTATTTTAATCATATTTATTTCCTCATTCATTCAATGCAGTCAGAAGTACTTCCAAAGGTGAAAAATAGTTTGGCAGTGAAGCCTCATTTAACTTAAACAATAGTTACTTTGCAGTTAGTACTTAGGAAGTCAGTGTTTGAAAGAAAGAAATGTGACTTTTGGCAGTGATGAGTCATTTAATAATAATAAAAATAAAACATAATCATAGAGTCTATTGGTCATTTAAAAGAGAACAGACTTATCTGTCTTTTTTTAAAAACAGAAAAGGCTGTGGAGTTTATTGTTATTTCCTTGCAACCATTAATTTTGGAAAAAGCTAGATTATATTAGAACAATGCTGTCATTGTGTCTGTAGCAAGCAGATCGCAACCACAGCTATATTCAGAAGAAATCCTTCACTGATCAATCATGCAGCTTTTAATTTATGCTGTCATATAGATTCTTGATAGGGGCGACACAGTGACTCGGTTAGTTGCATTGTGGTCCACACTAAGAAGGTCCTGCGCTTGATTCCCTAGTGGAGCGACCCATGTCCTTTCTGTTTGGAGTTTGCATGTTCTCCCCATGTCTGTGTGCTTTTCACCAACAGTCCGAAGACCTTTAACCCTCAGTTTCTCAGCTGTATTCAGTTAATACATGTCACTATAAAATAATCTGTTAAAGGTCATATATATAAATGAAGGTTCACACATACTGTACGGCAGTACTGGACTACTATTCAAAACATCACTAATCGCTCACAGGCTGCTATTGTTGGGCCCTTGAGCAAGGCCCTTAAGCCTCAATTACTTAGACTGTAAACTTTCACAGTGCTGTAAGTCCCTTTGGATGAAAGCATGAGTCTGCTTTTCATAATACAATCAAATATTTCCCAACCCTTCCCACCCCAATGTGGTTAAAAGCATTGACTTGCCAGTTGATAAAAAACAATGTCTTGAATTCAGAGGTTTTCAATAAACATTGACCTGTTATCAAGCACGTTTGTTTTCAGGTTAAAATAACATTTCTGTACTTGTTTGTATTCAGATGTGATTGTTTTCTCCTATCAGAATTGGTAAATGACTGTGTTTACCCCAATTTTAAGTATGGCTTGGCAGACGGTGCCACGGCAAGGATCAGGAGGAGGCCGCCGCTGCACCACAAGCTCATAAACATCAGCGTCCACTGTGCTGCATGCACTTTGAACATAAAGCTCGTACCCAAACATCCAGCCCATTTTAGCAAACCATCCGTGCTCTCGCAAGCTTTTGTTTAGCATCATTTGTGCGGAGTGACTCGCGCTGCCAGTTGAAGTAAACACTCTGGGGCCAAGGGCCAAATTAAACCCTCCTGCCCGGCTCAGATCAGCGTGCCGAGGATTATGTAGTTTTGCCCGGTGCTCATGTCTGTCTACTACTGTGACAGACTGAGAAGAAAAATGGCACGAGGAAAAGAGCCAGGCTCGTTCAGAGTGTTTACAATTACGACCTTGTTTATTGCTTCATATGTTCGATGCCCATGAGCTGCTATTGTCTGACTGCTTTTTTTAAAATTCTGCTTCGGTATCGAGTGTTGTGATGAGACGCTGTGTTTAAAAATGACGTTTATTTTGGAGGTGTAGTTAAGATAACATTTATGTGAAGCTGAGTTGTTTCCCATTTTGTGGTAGCGAGAATGCTTGAACCCTGTCCAGTCAGCAGACTCCTATATGGAGACGTCCGTCTCGCTAGTTTCCTGGGCAAAACTAAACTGCTTTGTGACTAAACAAATGGAATAAATTATACAACTGGAGTAAATTACTGATTTTCCTCTGGAAGTCATTTGGATTAAAATGTATTTATGTGAAGAAAGAAATGAAACTGGGTTGTAATAAAAGTTAATTGACAGGGTTATGGTTGAGGTAGCCAGTATCCAGATGTACAGTTTTTCAGAGGGGAGGTGGTGTTGTATTTGTCTTTGAACCATAAAAGAAATAAAAAATGGGTTGGTGGTCCTTAATAATATTTGTTGTGTTGCCAAAAAGTAGTTATGCTTTTATAGTAACACTCCACTGAATCATTAATTGCACCATACTTAACTTCTTCTTCTTTACTTAAGCATTTCAGGAGAAAACGACGAATTTAAGTCCTGTGGTCTGTCTGGCTAAATAGATAATATCAAAAACAACCCTGCGACTGTTTAATTACACAATTTTAGCTTGGTGGTAGTAATACTTGGTTTGCAAAAAACATATTTGGTTTGCATAAATTCAGCTTTTTGGTCCCTTAACAAACCAGTATTATTAGTAAATATATTTTCATATTCAAGGCTTGAGTCTGGTCCGTTAGTCTCTGTTAGCTTGAGGGAATTTGTGGCTGTTCGGTGGTTTGCGCTTCTATTGAATTAAACCACTGTGTTGATATTAAACACACTGAATGTGGGAAGCTTTGGCAACCACAGAGAGGGAAAACTGAATAAAGAAGTGTTAAATTGGTAAATAGCACATTGGCTGTGCGTACGTGCATTCTGACTAGCTCTGTAATTTGGTAAAACACAGACGGCTTGTGTTAATGATCCTCTTTATAAGTTGTCACGATACTATGAGTTTGGCCTGGATTACATCATAATGAAGGCATATTGGGGTTTATTCATACCCGGGGTAAATCCAGAGAACTAATCTCTACTCAAATTTCATTGATCATTCTTTAGCCAAAAGTATGTGTACACTCGTAATTGTTTTGTGTTGTTGATGCACCCATTGCTTAGGTGTATCAACTTTTCCCTTTTCACATTGGAGCACTGATTTCACTCAAAAGGCACATATTCCAACAGACATGCTACAAAAGAACAAGGGATTTTTATTTCTAAGAAAACAAGGATGGGTTAATAGCATTTTGTGTTATAAAAAGTGTCCATGAAGTCTGAATTCATAAGTGAAATGCACATTTTCAAAGAATTACCTTGGATTTAATTAGAAATGTATAAATACATTAGTAATGTAATATGTGTGTGTGTATTTTAGTAAACAATTTTAATGGGATGTCCAACAAGTTCATGGTCATGTGTCTAGATACTTTTGGTCATATTGTTGATCTAGAGTTCTGTAATATTTGCATCCTAACTAATACCAGAAAGTTTTTTATTGTAGCTTTCTTTGTGATCATAGAAAAATAGGATCGACTGAACCCCTCTGACCTTTCATTGGTCCGATGTTCAGTTCCGCCGTCTGCATTCTCATTGTTGGTGCTTCCTAGGGTGGAAGGGAATTAGCGTGACAATATCCAGAAGTATTTCCTGTGGTGGTATGTTACAGAGGCTACAGCCTTCATGTTCTCTGGCATTATTGAGTCTTGACTACTTAACCACCGGTGGCTTGTGGCTTGTCCCTCCTCAGACCAATGTCCATGGTTACTCACCACAGGTATCTGAGAGCGCTCCTTACTGTTTAATATAGTCAATGTGAAGGCCGTCTTGACATATAAAACAAAATATGGGGTCTGCATTTGTTCATTTACAGTTCCAATCATGATGTTCTTGGTCAGAGCATAAGTGGAGTGTATGGCAAAAATAAAAATAAAATAAAATGCAAAGAAATAAAACCTTATGGCACTTTAATTAAATTTAATTTAATTCTTTCTGTTTGTCATTATATTTTAATAATACATTTGTTTTTCATTTGTCCACTTACTGTGACTAACTGACTTGAACATAAGTTTCGTGTGACATTTCTGAAAATATAACAAAATCTGC
>JAYDZG010000011.1:14484874-14496648 GCA_034509265.1 Microcambeva bendego
AAATAAAATGCAAAGAAATAAAACCTTATGGCACTTTAATTAAAGTAACTAAAACCACTGCACCCTCAAAACTTTTAATAACTGTTATACAGTAGGTCTCAAAATGAATAATAAATAAATAAATATGTGAATATATAAATTAATTAATATATTATTTTTTCTTTCTGTTTGTCATTATATTTTAATAATACATTTGTTTTTCATTTGTTCACTTACTGTGACTAACTGACTTGAACATAAGTTTCGTGTGACATTTCTGAAAATATAACAAAATCTGCTGGGTCAAATATTGTACAAAATCATATTATTTACACCTACAAATAATTGGTACATAAATAGTAGAAAACCACGAAATGCCACCTTATACTAAAAGAAAAAAACATTTATGAAATCTTTGTGTGTAAACTTGCAGTTACTGTTTCATTTTATGATGCCAAGCTTGTGCATAATCTGTGAAATAAGTACATATAATTTTTTTTATGAAGATTAGCCCTTCCAAGTATTTTACTACCAGCATGTAGTGTGGGTGCCATTCAGAATTCAGCAAAACCTTGGTTACCTGACAGAGTGGTTTTATGTATGTTCTAAAATATATAAGCGGCTAGATTGTTTTTTAATAAGGCCATTCTAAAATAGTTTAAACCTAGAACACCCTCGTAAAGCACTTGAATACAACACAAATGCAAAAAATGTTAAATCGCTAAACACAAACCTTACATTCTTAATTTCACTGCAGATTGCATCTTACACCTTTTGAACTCTTCAGTGAATCCCAGTAAAACTCCCAGTGACCTCACAATACTCTTCTTATATGCAGAGAAATGAATGAAGGAATGTTTTTATATCAAACTAAGACATCTTACGCCTTGTTTTTGCCTGCTGGATTTAACTTGTTTTGGGATTAGTGTGTATAACTATAAAACTGTTGACTTTTAAAATAAAATCTGTGTTTACTTATGTTCTCATGTTTCTGCATTACATTTTGTATGAGCACATGAACATTTGAAACCATTTCGTTGACATATGCAAAATTAGGTGGGTGGTGAGGATTAATTTTACTCGTATGTTTATCTTGTGTTCATGTTTGTTTTATACTGTGGCATGTTTAAACTATTAGGTTATTCTTTATTCTTCATCTGGTGAGGTTGCTAGCCTATAGAAAATACATTCCAGTGGTTTGCTCATGTATTATTTTCAGAAGATTAATAATTTTCGAAGACTTGAGCGGTACTGCCCTGGGTTTCAGGTTTCTGTGCAATTTGGATACAAATAACAAAAAGTACTTTGTATGTTCTTCAGTGTCATTTTGTAACAGATGATAAGAAGCTGTGTGGTATTAAGCCCTGAGTTGATGATTTCCTTGCTCTGAGAATGGGTGGCACAACTGGCAGAGATATTGTAATTTGGAATTGGAAAAGATTAGAGAAAACTGGCGAATTAAGTTCAATTAAAATGCAAACAAATTAATGTTGGCATTGTGATTACAGAACACAAATCACTGTGCCGTCATATTCGGATCATTGACAGTCAAAGGCTACAAACTGGTAACTATAATAAATAGTTCATAGATCCAGAAATTAATACATAATTTTGTTGTATTTACTGAATATGTTGCCGAACAGTTTACATTTTGTGTAATCACTTTATTATATTTATTTTTTATATTCTGATTAATTAAAAAATTTCCCCCACTTTTTTTTTTCATGGCTGTTTACACATTTGGGCTGTAACGATACACTTTATTTACCATGTGATGCAATTTATGATACTGAGTTCATGATACGATTTTGAAGACAAAGTTTTCTGTTAATTATTTTCTTAAAACGAGATTCTGCATTTATAATTATTTTGAGTAAATTAGTAAATACATTTTAGGAGGACAATATTTGTAAGAAGCTTAAAGAAACATACAGTACGATAAACTGCTCTCTAGGAATTGAAATTTGGTGAAAGTTTATGTATAAAAAAAAAACTTTACATAAAAAAACCATTTTGATATATTATTAGTTAAGTATTATCATTAGTTAAAAGTGGATTTGTGTATTGTGTTTTAGGTTTGCCCTGGGAGATTCTCGGAGACCCCTAAACGAGACCGCCGCCCTGGTGGAAGACATAGTGCACACACAGCTCATTAACCTGGTAATCCTAATTTCACAATTAGAAATCATTTATTTCCTGTTTGCACGATGCAGCTGTGCTTTTTGAGTAGCTTGGATTTTCTTAGAGATGACGGGACTTTCTTTTGCTGATGCTCCGCATGACGAGGTTCTTTTGCATTTTTGTATTTGAAAAATGGTTTAAATGCACTCTGTAATTAAGTTAAAATAGTCCGAGTGCGAGCGACCCGCCTTTACCCCGCCGCGTTACGCCGAAAGCTCGGAATTGTCAGCCGCCTCCCAGGCTTTCCCAGCAGTCCTGCCCTCCGAGAAACAGCTCACGGTTACTCCGAGATACAAGAAATGGACAAAGTAAAGTAAACAAGTGGGCTTTTCAAAGCTGACTGCTTTCATTGCTTAGATAAACACCGTTACGCCCCTACTTGCACCTTGTCTTGTGTTTACCGCAAGGAAATGAAAACAGTGACTCTATTGGCCCACAGTCTCCCGCATCAAAGAAACCAACATGAGCCGGTGGCACTGACATCTATGCAGCGAATATCATCAAACAATGAAATTCACTTGTGCCATGTTCCCCTTCATCATTTTCAATGTAGTGGGATTTTCACCGTCCACATTTTCTCAACAAT
Source organism: Microcambeva bendego (assembly GCA_034509265.1). NCBI lineage: Eukaryota > Metazoa > Chordata > Actinopteri > Siluriformes > Trichomycteridae > Microcambeva > Microcambeva bendego. Next base: position 14,487,621 of record JAYDZG010000011.1, read on the forward strand.
GTCAGTGTTTGAGAGTTAGGAAACCCATGAAGAATCATCTCTGAGGCAATTATGCAAGCAGCAGTGAAACACACAGTAGTTTTAACCTTTAACCTTTAACTCAGCCGTGCCCTGGCTCTTTAAGTAAAGTAAAGTAGATTTTAACAGTCATTAGTTTGACCTTTAGCCTGCCACCGAGTTGGAGACCTCTTAAATCAGCCTCCTTTCTGCGTTTCTGTGTGTGTGTTGGCAGGAGAAAGTTCAGCTTGCCCTGAAATTAATTTCTACCCTACTACTCAGTACCCAGCCAAACCACAATGTGATTATTGCTGAAGACTTCCTCTAAATGTAGTGTATCATATAAAGGTGTTGCGCACTAGCAGGTCCTGTTCTGGACCATTTGAAACATAATATTTATCCTGCTCACTGTTGTCTCAATGCTGGACGATTCAACATTATGCTATCTGCAGACTGAAAAACTCATACAGTGGAGTGTTCACATTGGCTCTGGAACTCATGGATGTTATCCAGACTTGTAATGGCATGTAAATAAATTATAAATGCTGTTGATTATTAGTATCAATTCATCATTTCAACCACGTTTTGTCTTAAACCAGCATTTATATTAAAATATATAGACATCAGAACGCTGTTCAAATTGTTTGTTGGTTCGAATATCCACATTTAAGAATTTATGTTAAGTCCATACTTTTAATTTCATAATAATAATATGGAAAAATGGAAATACATATTTCTTGAGTCTCCTGATTATAATAATTCCTAAATTTTATTTACATTTTCAGCATTTAGAATAAACCTTTATACACATGACTTTCCATACTGGGACAACAAACAATCTGAGCAATTGAGGGTTAAGGGCCCAACAGCAGCTACCTGGCTGTGCCAGGGCATCAAGTAGTCAAGTCAGAAGGGTTCATCCTTCTTGAGTGGAATGTATTTAAAAAAAAAAGGATTTATACAGTTCATGTGAACAAAAAATTACATTATAACTAGTGACCTTCTGTTTACTAGTCTAGTACTTTAACCACTAGGCTACTGCCTTTAGCTCTCTTTGTTATTGGATTTTCTTCCTCCGTATCATAGCCATTTTTTTCACACCCAGCCGACTAGTGACCCTTTAGCCAGCTGCAGGTACTGTCAACTGCCAACAAAGGTGATATTTGAATGTTTAGAATCCCAGCACTAGTGTGCTAACCAAATCTATGTACCACCTGGGTGCCTCTACCATCAGGTAGACAGATCATCGAAAGTGGTCTTAAGAGGGACAAGCCCCAAAACGGCAACAGCTTGTTGGGTGGCCAAGACTGTGGGGGGGAAAGTTTAGACCTTAACATCTGGTATGGACCAACAGAAAGGCTACAATTGCTCAACTCTGGTTAAGTTTAATGCTGGTGATGGGCTGTGTATGGACTGTGTAGCTGGACGGAAGACCGAGTGCCCATAATACGTCTGGTCGGCTGTTGTAAGCCCCAACTATGGGAACACAACCATCACAACTGGACATCAGAGCAATAACGGTCGAGAGATCAGACAATTTATGTTTCTTTGCAACTCATGAAGTAGATAAGTCCAAATCCTGATTTCTTAAAGATCACGAGAGAGACTGAATTCTCAGTACTTAAAGGACCATGTGATTAGTTCTTGCTACCAGATACTCCTTCGGAAGTCTTGTAAAGTCTTATCCGTCCACTCAAATCTTAGAATTGCTTTTACAGGGAGGAAATTATATATCAAAGCCATTCCAAACACACATTGGGAGCCTTGAGAATTAAACCCAGTAGAATTTCAATCACCTCTAGATGTGTTTTAGATGTTGCGGATGGAATCGTTTGAGAAGCCATGTACATTAGTCAGACAAGACAAGGCATCAGCATTTTTTAAAACCTGATTAGGATCTCAGTTGTCCATGTTTGGAGAGCTTTTTAGTGATGGAATTCCAATGGTCAGAGTCTTTCAGGGGTTCCAGATATAACAGGGAATGTATTCACGTTTGGAAAAAGCAACTTCAAGCCCAGACGATGCTGGAGCCATCCATGTCTGGGAGTGTAAAGGAGCCGAACTGTCTGTTCTTTGGGTTGGAGGGATAACTTGGAGTGACACTAGACAATCTAAGGTGTCTGTGAGTTCCTATGTAGAGGAGAGGGCAGTTGTGGCATAAATGTGCTCAGAGATTTACCTGAGCAACAGATTGAAAAGAGGCCATGGTGGAAGAAGCACATGCTGGCTTTTAGTTTTCCAGACTCATCTTTCATATGGAAAACGGCAAGCATAGAATAAAAAAAAATTATGTTAAAATAATCTTATTCTATCTCTAGAAGATTTTCTAGAAGATTTTGTATTTATTTTTGTAAATGCAGTGTCTCTGTAAAACTGTTGGACACACTAAGCTATGAAGCTCTTCTCATCTGTTTTTGTGTAGTGAGCAGCTGCCACCCAGGCTATGGTGAAATCTGCTTTTTGAACCTCACACCCATTTGTGTGCACTTTTGTCTGGTTCACATAATGTATTAATGTTAACTGTCATCTTCTCCGTCCATATTGTCTGACATTGGCCAGTGTTGGATAGATTTATATATGGGCTGGATCTCGGTCAGATGTGCAAAACAAGCTATTGTAGCGCTCACTTGCCAAAATAGAAAAAATACAGGACAGACAAAAGTAATTTACTGACTCTCTGAGGAGATATAACTCTTCTGTTGGTCTGAGACTGGATGTAGCGCAGCATGTTTAAAATGAACCGGATAAAGCTGTAACTAGTTCAATGGAAGGAAAATTATTAAATGTCTATCTATCCATCCATCCAAATCAATCCATCCATCCATCCACCAACCAATCCCCAATCCACCCACCCATCTATCTACAGTGCCTTGCAACAGTTTTCATCCCCTTGAATTTTTACCTGTTTTTGTTACATTAAAAACTGTGTTAAAATGTTAAACTGAATTGTATGTGATCCAGCTGCACAAAATAGTTTAGGTTGGTGAAGTGAAATCAGAAAAATATATGTATATATAAAAATGTGGAAACAAAAACTGAAATGTCCCCACAGTGAAACATGGTGGTGGCTGCATCATGCTGTGGGGATGTTGTTCAGCAGCAGGGACTAGGAAACTGGTCCGAGTCAAGGGGAAGATGGATGGTGCTAAATACAAGGCTGTTCTTGAGCAATACCTGTTTCGGTCTGTCAGTGATTTGAGACTGGGATGGAGGTTCACCTTCTAACAGGACAATGACCCAAAGCTAAAGCAACACTCGAGTGGTTTAAGGGGAAACATGTAAATGCATTAGAATTGTCTAGTCAAAGCCCAGACCTTAATCCAATTGAAAATCTGTGGTCAGACTTAGAAGATCTTTCTATAGTTCTATCTTATCCATCAATCCGTCCATCATCAAAACACCCACCTACCTACCTACCCAATCCAGCCGCTTTTCAAAACCCACTTCATTTGCTTATCTAGCCCTCCCGCCTGCTTATCCAACCCATCTGCCCTCCAACCAACACACTTATCCAACCAACCCACCCACCCACTTAAAAACCCTCCCGTCTTTCTTTTTAAAAGTGATAAACAGTTGTTTTAGTGTAACTAGCATGAAACATAAAGCCTGAATGAAGACATTCCGTCATCATTCTCTGCAGTGACAAGCTCACCTGTGTGTGACTTGTCAGGTGGTGCTGGAACATGTCATGATGTTTAAACATGAGTGAAAATGCAAATAATGTGAAAATTCACAAGCGCGTTGCAAATCAGTCAGTGCACGTGAATCACTTACTAAATTGCCTACATGTCCAGATTTGACAGATAGGAAGCTCTGTTTCCAGTTTAAATTACATTTTAAAACTGTGTAGCTGTGACAAATTGTAATTACCAAGTCAGTGTGAATGAAACTGGCCAGGTCATAGTATATTCTGCATAATTTGCCAAGCCCGGTCATGTTTCTGGCACTATTAGAACACAGGAGAGCAATAAAAGCAAGGAAAACATTTTTTTATTGTTGCTGTTGCAAGACTCTTCATAAAATGCTTTGGTTGGCAAAACAGTTAATTCAGAAATAGAGAAAAAGAAAATGTAACTACTTTTAAATAGCAAACTAACTTACCATGAGCGTTTATACCGAAATTTAAAGAAGGGCCAACTTGTTCTGAATCAATAAAAATTAATCACGGGCCATGTGAAATCTGTTTGTTGGGCCCTGGGATGGACATTGGTTATGCATGTCTATGCTGAAAATAAAGAGTACATTTAATTTCCAAAACAATGCAGATATAAACAGGATCATTATTGGTCAGCTCTTTTTAAGGACCTTCTTTTATGATGATATGACTTCAGTAAGAGGTTTACTTGTGTATTGTCTGGTTTCCTCTTTATCCACTTACTAATAGTCTCTTCATTTTAGTTCAGGAAACACTTTACAATATTGGTTAATTCAGAACTATTGAATATTTATTTTCGCAGCTCTATAAATAACTTGCGGCTTTCAGCAGTAAGCACTAAACAGGGCGTGATGGCGATAACCCCCAATTAATTCCCTGTTTCCTCCTCTTTGGATTTATTATTGTTTGGAGAGGCCAGGTGTAGCTGTGCCGAGTGGACTGTAATTGTGTTCATGCTACTTAGACGAAGACCGCAGTGGTAATAAACCAAATTACACAATAAATCCTTCCCAGATGGCCTGCAAAACATTTCACACTGCTTCAGTGGAGACTTACAGCATGTGGAGGGTATTCCTCCCACTCGTCCACATCTACATACAAATAATTATCTTATCACTGAACACCTCACATGCTTTACCGGGATTTTCTGTTTCTTCATGACTTCATGACATTCTGAAATAACTGTTCATGAACAGTTCATGGGGATCAGTTTTAGCACAACAGCATGGAAATATAAACACTTTGTTTAAATAAACACTGGAACTTTGCATAAAAAATAAAGCTTTAAAATTAAGGAAGAAAACTGAAAGCAAAATCAAGGCTGCTTCTGTCAGCTCAGGCATGGGACATTTCTTTGTAATTTAGGCCTTTCAGGGGCCAAAGATTTATAATCATAGTGGTCACTTTGGTATTTTTTACTAAGTACATTTGGGAGCCTGTGGCACAGTGGCAAAAAATGGAGCATTAGCGGAGCAGGCCTGGGGAAATGTGAGAGTCTCACTCAGGAATATATATGTATGTATTTATATGAACAACTGCATGAATAACACCAGCCTAATTTCATCTCCATGGACTACAATGCTCCAGCTAATTGAGGTAGCGTCATTAGGGAATGGCTGCTGGAGACTGGGGTACCTCAAATTGGGTGGCCTGCACTTTCTCCAGACCTAAACCAGCTGTATTAGCAGTACTAGACTAGAACTTAATGTTCGTCCTGGTACCCTATTATCAGCCATAAAAAAAACTTCCATGACATTAATGCACCAACGCTAACTAAGAATGATGGTTAGGGTACGAGACTAGTAATCTGCGGGAGCCGGTTCAAACCTCACCACTGGTAGGTTGCTGCTGTTGGGCCCTTGAGCAAGGCCCTTAACCCTCATTGCTCAGAATTTTTGTAACGGTACTGTAAGTCGCTTTGGCTAAAGGCGTCTGCTAAATTCAAAAAAATTGAAATGTTAACATATAGATGTGTTTTAAACTTATTATAAAGATACATCCAGCCTGGGAGTAACATTACAGGACATTCACTCTGACTGGGAGAAAAAGCCTCATCTAGTTTTGCATATTTTCCAGTGTAGTGTGTAGAGAATGTCAATCGGATCCTTTCACTGACCCCTAGTGCTTTTCAAATATTTTAAATGATATATTTTGATATGGACTGTGGTGGTGCACCTCACCCACTGTATTAGCAGCAATATTTTTTGCTTTTAGTCTTGATGTTAGTCCTTAAGACAGTTATGTCAATGTAATTTTAATTCAGTTTAACAAAAGAACTAGATATTTCTTGTGTGTGAACTTGATTTCAACATTGATGATGCTACAAATCACAATGCATATTTATATATAAAAGAACAGGATTTTTTTGGAATCACTTTTAATGGTTTACTACACAATAACACTGTGTATTAATCACAGTCCTGAAATAATATAGATTATTTTACTACATACTGTGAATAAATCAGCCAGCATTATTATATTTTTCGACTGCTCTGGTATGGAGGTTGCAATAGTGGATCTGGTGCACATGCCAGTCCAGTTTTTACACCAGATCCTCCTTTAAACCCTCCTGTCTGGGCTTGGAACTGGCATTGAGAGTGCACTAACAACTGTTCTTCCCAAGGACTAGGCTGTTTAGGCTAGGTTGTTTTATCCACATATTTATGTCTATAAACTGTCAATATACTGTATATATAAATATTTTGGGTCTATTAATATTCACCTTATAGGATTTAAAAAATCATGATTTTGAGTTTAGAAGGAAACGCTGTGAGAAGTTAATTCATGTAAGACGTGAAGGGCTGGTAATCCACACGTCCTCCCCAGAACATGATGGACTGGTTATAGCCTCTGTCTGTTAATTTCCCCTTGAAACCCCACCAGCCCAGTGAAAAGACTTTAAGTTTTGCCTGACACACTGCTGGTGAACCAGAGTTCACTTGGCTGTGTCTCGTAACACCAGGTGCAAAATTTGGCAGGACCTGCTTTCGTAGGCCCTCATTCGTCCAGACTCTCTCTGTTTTCAGTTTCTATCAATCCCACAGGCCTTGTTTTTGCTACGATGGCAATTCAGTTATATGACTGTTTCAACTGTTGTAAATTTGATTAGGGCATGTGAAAATTACTGGGACCTGTTTTTCAAGTGAATGTACAGTATTTATGAGCACACTGTCCACCTTAGCCTAATTACAAGTAGCCAGGTGGTTCAGGGGCTGGACAGTGTGTAGAACTTTTACATAGAGGAAGAAAAAAATCTGGTTCTGTTAGGTGCTTTACTATGTTCCAGGTGTTCTAAAGATCAGCAGGTAATGCCTTCACACGCCAATGTTTACCTTCCAATGCCAACTGCCATACATGCAAAATCATTTCTAATGTTTAATTTTCATATTTTGAAAATGAAATATGTATATAAAGTGCATTTTGACACACTTTAATTTACATATCCCAGTTGGTATGTTGAATTGGCTCAGAGCACAGGGTCAGAGGTTGTGCAGTGCCACTGGAGCCAAGAGGGTTAAGGATCTTGCCTAAAGGCCCAACTGAATGGCAGAGCAGGGATTTGAACTCTTATCCTTTCGATTGATAGCACAAAGTTCTGACCACTAAAATTGGCAGGCAGGTTAATTGGAGACACTGAATTGTCCTATTGGTACCTAGCCACCAGGTTGCACAAACCAGTGCATTGTTCTGCCAGTCCCAAGCCCAGATAAATTGCAAGGTTGTGTCAGGAAGGGCATGCAGCTTAAAACTTTGTCAAATCGATGATATGGAGCCAAAAGAAGAAAAAAATGTAAAAGACATTGGAGGTAAAATTTGACGTTTATGTCTTGTTTATTATTCTAGCGTATTCATTTTGGCTAAGATGGTGCATTTCTGAGTGATATTTAACTTATCTGTTTATCCACATTAGAGTTTACCTTTAACTCTTAATTAACTTAAGTCAAACATTAAAAGTTCAGACTGTAATTTTACTGGATTGCAGAGAATAAAAGAACATTGAGCTGTAAAACTTTCCAGACGTGTTTGTTGATCTACTCTGTTTACCAGGTAACTTTTTTTTTAATTATTATTATTTTTAGTTTGTCTTGTGGATTCTGCTCTTCTCCTTAGAACCTGATGGGTGGTCAGAACTAATGATGATCCAGATATATTTAGTGCTTTTTTTTGGTTGAGAATGCTGATGGGCAGTCTAAGTCCTCAGGTTGGGTAGAGCGTAATAGGAGTGTATTCATGCGCTTGGCCTGTGGTCGGCCCCGGTGGGGAGGTGGTCTGCCAGGCCCAGACTTAAACGCAGAGCTGCCGGAGCCACCCTGAGTCCAGACACGCTCTACTGTGAGCGATGACTCGCCGGATATTTGGAGTCAAAATGGTTTGGGTTGTGGAAGCACGCCTGTCATCTCTGTTCCAGGTGCCTGCACTGACATACATCAGAGGTTTGTGAATGCCTACATTAATTAGGCTCTGAGCAGTGAAGGCAGGATGAATTTAGAGGTGGATTTAGTTTGAACGTATGGTCCTGGTATAGATTTCCAACAGCAAGTAAGGACCTTAGCATTCTCACTCCCTGTGCGGTCTCATCTTTCTTTCGAGCACTGGTCGCTTTATCAAAGCCGTGTTTTCTCTGGACGTCAAAGTTGTTCTACGTTAGGCTCTATTCTTGTGTGTGGGATTTACTGGACCGACTGTATCCTCATTATTTGTAAACCCCTCCCATGATGTATGGTATATAATCCTGCTTTATTTGGATTATTCAGTTTTTGGGCTGGAGCAGCAACAGCATGTAAGAGAGATGCTGCACAGCATCAGGGTTCTGGGGACCAGGGTTTAATCTTTGCCTGCTTTCCCACACAGTGAACCAAAACTTTTTGTTACCATCATCATCAGCTGAAACAATTGATATATATATATATATATATATAGTACACTAAAGGGAACACTGCAATAAAAAATCATACATCTGAATTAATGAGATATTCCAGAAAATTATTATTCATTACATAGTGGAATGAGTTGAGAACAAAATGACATTAAAATGATCACTGTAAATAAAATTATCCCATGGGAGAAATCCTACTCAAAATCAAAGGGGAAAATCAAATTACAGGCTGATAAAACTAGTGGAAATTCCTCAAGACAAGTTAAAATTAGTAGTGTGTGGTGCCTCCACGGGCCTGTATGACCTCCCTACAATGCCTTGCCATGCTCCTAATGAGGTGGCGGATGTTCTCCTGAGGGACCGCCATCCAGATCTGGATTAAAGCATCAGTCGACTCCTGGATAATCTGTGGTGCAACGTGGTGTTGGTGGATGGAACAAGACATCATGTTCCAGATGTGCTTGATTGAAGTCTGGGGAACGGGTAGCCCAGTCCATGGC
>JAYDZG010000011.1:14527082-14541257 GCA_034509265.1 Microcambeva bendego
TGCATTACACAGAAATTTTACAGTATAACATTATTTTGTGCGTAAAATAATCTGCAATACACTATGGGAATAATAATGTTATTTAAGGGGGTTCATATTTTTTTGTAAAAAGTAACTAAAGTGAGCTGTGCAGTTTAACATTTTGTAATAAAATAAGCTGCCTATCTTTTGTGTATTGTACAGAAGGAAGCGAGCACGTACTGTGACCTCTGGTTTTGCCTCAATAATATTCCTCTTAAATTTAAACAGTCACAGTGCTCTCTAAAGATTTAGCAGAGCCAGGATTAGCTTAAATATGATGAAATATGAAGGCTGATGACCTCTAAGACTGTAATTTCTCTGTTCGATATTAAAGTTTCATTATCAGACAGAAAGGCTTGATCAAATTATGGAAGCTGTACTCGGTGGAGCGTTTCAGTGATTGCTTAACTATAAACATCAGGTTGGCATTTTTAAGAGAAGGAAACCATAAAGCGCATTAGTATCCCCTATATTGTGTAATATATAAAACAGGTGCTGAATGCGTTTCCAACCTATGATGATTAGTGAAGGCTTCCAGATGTCCCACTAGTGGCATTGGGGTTTTGCCTTTGATGAGTTGCTCGTGCTCCGTCACCAGCAGTGGCACAGAAATAATTAGGTGTGTGTGCGCATGTGCAGGAGTCTTTGGGTTGGCATGAAGGCTGAGTGGTCTTGTAAGGTCTTTGGCTTTATTGCTACTGGAGCCTGGGTAAGAACATTTCATTAATTGTACCAGTAAGTCATTTCACTCTGGTACTTTACGTCATGCCTGGCTGTTAAAACATGCTAAGCCAAATGTATTTGTTTGTGGGTTTACTTACATTGTTTACATTTGGTCTTTCATAAAAACACCTGAATATCTTCATTTGTTTAGGTCATTAAAATGGAAACAAAAAAGCAGTGGAGACTTAAGCATTTGAATTGGGAAGATTAGCCCTCATCAAACTGTTCTTAAGCATGGATTTCCCACCACCCTATTTACAGATGTGTTTATTTCTTGTGGTTTGTATGTTAGGGAAGTAGCTTGGTGGTTAAGGCACTGGACTTGTAATCAGAAGGTTGCTGGTTCCATACCGGTCATTGCCAACTTGCTGCTGTTGGGCTGCAGATAAAATCCATTGAAAACATGTACACACATATGTATGTATATATTGTATGTATAAGTAGCTGTATGTTTCTCACTGTTTCACTTTTAAACATGTGTTTTAACTCGAGGTGCTGAGAAATTGTGAGGAATTTTCAAGAGTCTGAGACACTTATCGTTAATAAGTTTAGCGTGGATTAATATACTACATGAACGACACATGAGCACTAAACTTCTCTTAATTATTTCTGGTCGAAAGTTCTCTTCACTAATTTATTTTAATACAATATGGTCATGTTACGTTTTGTTCATTGGAGAAGCGTCAGCTGTCTTAAATGTAAATGTCTTGGAGGATGATCAGTTCTCATGTTGTTGCAACTGTGTCAGCCTAATTTTAACCTAATTTTAATGCATGAAAAACAAAACTCCAATTCAGTTTTCTGCAGAGATCTTAAATGCTTTATTTTAGTGCACATCCAAACCGAGTATGTTATTTGCAATAGCTGTCAGTTATTGCATTTAAAGGCTTTTTCCCCTTCATATTGCCGCAGTCAAGTCAGTCTGAGCTAATTCACTCTGAAATTGAATAAAGCACTTAATGAAAGAATTGAGGAAACTCAAAGCATGTTTGATTATGCCAGCCAAAACATGAATGCACAAGGCAACCAGTTTTACCCTTAGGCACTCCCCAAATCAGTGGAAATGGCAACAGTATGCTTTGTTTGAGAATTGCTTTCATCACACAGGTTTGTTTTCTGTTCCGCTTGTTAATGGTGTATTCAGTCACTTCTTTGTAGCTCGCCATGCTTCTAATCAACAATAAGTGGCTTCAATGAGGTTTACTCTAAAGGTTGTACACATGTATTTTTTAATTATTGCTCCTTCAAAAACAGCTATTTTCTATTAATCTTTGGTAAACCAGTAGGTTAGGAAACGCTTAGCTTTTACACGCAAAACTAAATCACAGGCCGGCAAATCTTAGAACATTTAGGTAGATGTGGCATTTATTCATTATGTCTCAAGTACACAACGTTGAGTACAACAGTGATGGGACCAACATTGAGTAAAGTGGTCTAGTGAAAATGTAATTGAGGAAATCACATTAAAATGAAGGGGAAATAATAACCAATACAACAATGCAAAATGATTGATAAAAGCAAAGTAAAATACAAAAAACTTTAAACAAGTTATTTTGTTGATGTTCAGAGCAAACAGGTCACAGAAGTCAGTTGATACAACTTGCAGCATTTGGCTGATACGGGTGTAGTGGGTTAATAACATTTGTTATTAACAATACTTCCTGGCATTATATGGACCTCATTACTCCTTATTCAGGCTCATTGCTGCCATTGCAAAACGTTAGCTGTAGGTTTAACTGAAGCTCACACATTCATAATTGTATAATATGTATTCATAATTCATAATATGTATGTATAGGCCAATTTGAGATCATTTAGGCCATGTTAGCACAAGAGTATCCTGTACAGAATACACTGAAGAATCAAGAGCTTTCCTTAAGGCCATGCGTAGTATCAAGGAAATGTTATGTCAGGCTTTTTAAAGTTAAATCTAAGCAGGTTAGGTTTCTAACTTCAGATCTAGAAATGAAAATACTGTGCTGAGACAGTTCTAACGAGAATGCAACAGAATTAGTTAATTATGAATAACAGTCTGAATTATCTATAGCATTAACGTACAATTAACAATCATTTACCAGAAATCATGTGTTATCGCTTGAACCTTTGTGTGTTTATCATTTTGAATCATTTAAAGTATTTTGTTTCTAAACTTGTACAGGGAAAATATGTAAGATTTATTTGTTCATGTGTTGGAGACGGGTTGCAGAAGGTAATGGTACAGTTAGTAGTAAAAATAAATTAAAGCAAAAATAATTTACTTTTTTACATATATGCACATAAAACAAATATTTTTAATGATTTATATTATATTATATATTACATGATGCCTGCATCAGTAGGGCAGCATGAATAGTATTCCAAAACTAATAAATACTAAGTGGCGAGGAGGGCACCCGATTGGGGACTTCAAACTCTTTGCACTGGTGTCCTCCACATTTTAACCCAATCCGTTCAGTGAGGCCCACATATACACACTAGTGAACTCTAGTGAGAACACATGCCCGGAGCGGTATGTAGCCCTAGCCACAGCGGCCGGGGAGCAGTTAGGGCTTATGTGCCTTGCTCAAGGGCACTTCAGTGATGACCTGTCGGCTCTGGGAATCAAAGTTCTCTAGCCACTAGTAATATTCTGAATATGTAGTATTTTCCAAATAAATACAATGTTATAATGCATTACCCAGTGCAATTCTTTTAGTAGTCTAATATAATTTTAATGCAGTATTTTAGTACTTTTAGCTATTTTGTATGAATACATTTATATTTATTTATAGTTAAAACCCCCTTAAAGCTGAAAACGTCCCTAGCTGGACTCTTACTCCACACACACACACACACACACACACACACACACAGCCATTTAACCTTTGCTCACGTCTGGCTTTACACCATTTGTGTGCCAAAGACAGCAGAAGCAGGAGTGACGAGTCCGTTCTGTTTATTGCTCCATCGTCTCTGTATCTCAGCGTAAGGACAGACGTCTCGTGCTGTGCTGCTGACATCCACGGTATTGAAAAGTTTTTAGGGCCTTGCCCTTCTCTCTGCCTCACAAACGCTCCACTAAATGCTCCATTGATCCAGTTTTATGTCTCTGCATTCCAGTTCCATCCAAAGAACTGGCACTAGACGCTGCTTCCTGTACTAGGTGTCTCAGAGGCCATTCAAAACCTTCTGCTAACAATCGCACATTTACAAGTGGAGCCATTCTTTGCTGTGGTTTGAATACCTTGTCATTAAACCATGAAATTGCCTGTTTCGACGTCAACTGAACAGCTAGACTGGCAAAATCTGTACTGTACTGTAGATAATCAGTCAACTGGAAGAGGAATATTGTTTTTTTGTGAAATAGGCAGCATAAAATATTGTATCTAATGTAAACAATATCAAGACCACCAGAGCTGGAGTCACTAGGGCTAACATAACTCAGTTAAAAGGATTAAAGGATACTATTTATTGTTCAAGTTTATCAGAAATAGAAAAGAAGAGTATTGACAGGCGCCCAACACATCACTTTAAAATTCTAATGTCTTAGAAAAAGCTCTGTTAAATTGGATACCAGTAAAAAACAGTAAAACCAGTTATACATGCAATTTTACCTTGTTGATTGTCTGCCATCCAGCTGGTCTGGGCGCCTACATGATAGGCGGTTGATCGGGTGGGAAATACCAAATAGGGGTGCTGCATTACTCTGAGAATTACAACCTCTGTTGGCTGCACAGAGATGAGCTACAATGAGGATCAGGGTGTGACTGCACAAAGCTGATCCACATCTGCACACGTGAAGGAGGAATGGGATTCTCACTCTCCTCAGTCAGGGCGGGGGTCAGCATCAGGAGAAATGAGGCACTACACAAGTAAAAATCTAGAGAAAAAGGGGGAGAAAATGCATAAAAATTTTGGCAACCATTGTTTGTTGCTTTTAAATTAGGCTAAATTTCAGTAAATAATTAGGTTAAATTAATTGCAGCTTGGTGCTACTGTGGGTAGCTTGGGTGCACATCATCCAAATAATGAGGAAATGATGTTTGATTTTTTTCTCTGCATGGGATTTATGCCTTGTTTAGAGTTTATTTTAGATTCAAGAACATCAAGGTCTTCATTTGTCCTTATTTAACTTGGTGCTGGAATTAAAACTATGGCACCATTGTGGAAAAAGGATGTGTGTGAGGAACATATCTGGGTTTGTATATCTGGGTTTTAATCTTTTTTTACTCTGATTACCTGAGAGAGGGTTTGTATGTGTTCACATTGGGTTCTCCACCTGCCAAAACATACAGAAGATGAGCCTTTAGGTGGAAATGAATAAGTCCATTAATGAATTGTCATCCCCAGATTTTAGTCTTACTTGATGAAGTGGTATATGGTACAACACATTAAATGTGAGGTTCTCGGGCTGCGCTCTTCCACAGCAGTCCAGTTTACTGGCTGAGTTTTCTCTCCCTCAAAAGATGATAAATGCCCTAATTCTTTATCAAGAAATCTCCAAGGCTCTGCTTTACTGTAAAACCTTGTCCCTTTGCCATACTTCTTTTCTTTAGGTTGTTTGTTTCACTGTGGCTACGACTAAAACCTTTTGGCTGAGCAATGACGATTATAATATTTTTTATAATGATGTGTGTACTCTTTAGCCATTTATCAGTAGACTACATAATGCAGTTGCATTTTAAGAAATTGTCAAAACCCTTTGGAATTATCTGGAATTTAGCATTAATTACTCATGCGGTCTGGTCCTTATCCAATCTATATGAATAGACACATATTCTGTCCAAACTTAACTGTACCGCGCTTCATTATTTCCACTCCAAGCCGGGATGAAATGTGGACTTTGAATTGAATAAGTTATAGAGTCATTTAGTAGTGGTTAAGTATTCATTACTGCTGACAAGGAGGGTTAAATTATTCAGGGATTTTTTTTTCATCTTTATATATTTAAGGACTTCATCAACTATGTTGTTATCCAGCTTCTAGCTTTAAATAGAGTTTCTTCCAACAGTGATTGCAAGTTTGCAAGAGACTTCTTTGCTTCATTTACACTTTGAATAAGCAATACAATCCTCACATAATGTTTTTTCTTTAAGTCGACCTTTTTCATCATCAGACCATAAAACCTGAAGCGTGTTGACTGTCCAGAAAAAAATAACTTTTGAATAGGTTTGTGTTATTGGCTTAGATTTTGATCATTGTATGGGGTTTGATTTATTTGTCCGTTATCCAAGCACCAGTATAATGAAAACTCCACTCATCCCGACCACAGCCAGTTTTCACTCGTTCTCTCTGGAAAGAGATACCGCAGCGTGTGGTACAGAACTGACTCCTTAAGAGCTTTTCTTATAGAGTTACAGTTCTACACAGTCTAAACTAAATAACTCTCTGTAATAACTTCTGTAATAAATTCTCTACAGATTAATACCAGTTCTGTGTGCAATACCTGAAATAACTACAATTCTTTTCATCTCCATGTGCAATATTAGGATGCCGTGATATTTGTGTGCAGTTTCACGAGGTTTTATACTGTTCAATACTGAATTATGTGTGCAATATCTTTTATTATAATTATTTATTTATTTTTAAATATTTAATTCAGAAATTCTGTATTATTTAGTTCTTGCTCTTTAATGTAATATCCAAAGTAATGTACTATCATAACCAAATTATACAGACATCTGACAAATTTCTCAACCCTCCACTCCAGCCTCCAACCTACTGGGAATTGCATTTGCAAGATTATGGAATGTGCCTGCAGGAAGTTTTGCCATTCTTTCAAAAACCTTAGCTTACAGTATATGTTTGTGTTTAAGGTGTTTTGTGTGAATTCTGTGTATGCTCTAAATTGGTCACAAAAATAAGTTTACCTATACACAGATATGTAGGATGATGAAATAGTACTCTTATCAATATGCTATTGCTGCTTGCACAGTCCAAAGGGTTAACTTGAACCTCTTTACCAGATGATTTGGAATTGACCAGGGAGAATCCCTGCTTTTTATTAGTCAGCTCTTTGAAAACCACAGGGTGCTTTCGCTGCCTGCTTCGTGGGTGTTAAAATCTTCTGCCTGCCATCTTCTGTTGTACTAGTACAGATCAGTAAATTGGTACTGAGACCTAGTTTGAAGTCAAAGATACAGAGAAGATCCAAACCCTCTGAACTGTGTCACACTTGAACCCATGTCCTTCTATCCAGATTTTCTTTATTATTATCTCCTCTGTCACAATGTCTGAAACTAATTGTGCTAAGCATTGTTAGAGCTTTTGCATGGATACAGATGTGGCCGTCAGTGTGGTGGAGTCCCGATCATGACTGGGTTGTGGTGTAGCCTTATTCTGCAGACAGCTTGGCAATGCCTAAAGTTGTTTCTCTGCTGCTCTTGAATGTTTTCATTATTTTCAGAGCACTGGGCACCATAGGATGCCAATATAAACAAGGCCTCACCCACTCACATTCAGCCCTTCATAGCAGTGTAGATCTAGTTTGGATACATGTATTCACATCCACATATTAATTATACAGTAACAGTAATTTTATTTATATTTATGAATTGTTAAAAGAGATCTTCAAAAATATATGTGTATGTACGCCCTTGGGATTTATTGGTCATGTCTGAGGGGGCAAACAGATGCTTTCTGGCAGTTCTCATAGCCCAATGTACAGTGGGACAAGTATTTAGTCAGCCACTGATTGTGCAAGTTCTTTCATCATAGGTACACTTCAACTATGAGATATCACATTGTAGGATTTTTTAAGAATTTATTTTTGTAAATTAGGTGGAAAATAAGTATTTGGTCACCAAACTTTTTTAAGCAGCTTTTCTGTCCTCCACTCGTTACCTGTTATAATGGCACCTGTTTGACCTCGTTATCTGGATAAAAGACACCTGTCCACAACCTCAAACAGTCAGACTCCAAACTCAACCATGTCCAAGACCAAAGAGCTGTCGAAGGACACCAGGAAGAAAATTGTAGACCTGCAGCAGGCTGGGAAGAGTGAATCTACAATTCCTTTATAATAATTCTTAATTTGCTTCAGCTGTGATGCATATACAACCCCCACCCATGAAGGTATTCAAAGTCGGTTGAAGGGAGATTCCTCAGAGAGAAAGCTGAGAGAGTACATTATTTTATCACACCTAAAGGGGATAACTAGATTAAAAAAAAAACATCCTAAAAGACACAATTCAAGCATTTCTAAGGAGGTTTAAACATATGGAGTAGCTGTAAAACTGCCTGGCCGGGGAAGAAGCCTGTGGAAGGCTGGTACGAGTGCTTCAGTGGTACCTAGAAAACATAGAAAAGAATTTCATTGACGCACTCCAAGACACACTCTACTTTGACCACAAGGAACCTAAAAGTTGACTAGAATATGCAAGGAGGAATGTAAATAAGACATAATTTGGGGGGGATAGTTCTATGACCAGATATAACCATAATAAAACTGTTTGGACCATGTCTGGCATGCGAAATGGAATGATGAGAAGAATACCATTCCAACGGTTATGCATGGAGGTCGGTCACAGATAATGTTGGGCTGTTTGTCTTCAGCAAGAACTGGTAATCGTAATTTTTTTACCTGGCATCATGAATCGTCAGTAATTCAAGGTCATTTTAAAGTGGAACATAATTCAGTCCTCTGTTCACAAATAAAACCCTGGTGATCAATTGACTTTTCAATAATACAATTATCCCAAGAATACCTCCAATTCAACCAAACCTTGGCTGAGAAAAAGACCCTGGAACATCCTGGAGTGGCTCTCAGTCACCAGATTGTTTGGTTTGATTTAAAGACGGCTTTTGCAGCACGGAAGCCATTAAACATCGCTTTGCTAGAGATTTTTGCTTGGGGAAAAATGTTTTACAAGAATACAATTGAAAGGTTTAGGAGGACAAACATTTTTTAGAAGTTACAAAGGCAAAGTTACGTTCTAAAAAGTACTAAAGTAATTTTCAATTTAAGCTAACGTTAAGTCAACTTCCATTGTATGTTTCAATTAATATTATGTTCGCTAATGAGGTTGTCATTTGTTCTCATTAACTTTCGTCCACATCACTATAATGTCTTTTGAGGTGAGGGGGTTGAATATTTCTGATGTCAACTGTATACAACTGTATACATACATACGTTCATACATACATACATACAGTGTCAGTTCTCTGACATAAGGTTGCTGCTTTAAGTCTCATCACTATAAGCAAGGCCCATAATCCTCAGATTCTTGCTTTTTAGTCACCAGTGCAAGTTGCTTTGTGTAATGTAAATGCTTTTCAGACTCACTTAATAATAACCTTGGTACCACAATCCCCACATCTGCTTGCGTTCCAGACATGAATATGCACAAGCAGCACTGCCATCCATTATCATATATTATAGCTGCATCGTATTCCTGCTGAGGCAAATAAATGATATTCTTCCATCGTTATTCACCATTCTGTCCTGTCATTCATGCATTTCCAAGCCTTAAATCCTTAACTCAGCAGTTTGTTTTTTTGCTCCGTTCCAGGTTCTGCTTCAGTATTTTGTTTTTCTTTGTAGTATTTATGTTCTTTTTGTGTTGAAGGGTTGGATGTGTTTCTGACCTTTTGTTTAATGTGTATCTTGGCCTCCACACTTCGCATAAATAGGATAAAAGGCGGACCGTGGCTGGCACAGGAGAGGAAATATGTGAGCTTTTCTCTTTTTTTCTTGTTTATTGTCACTAACAAGTGTTCCTTCTCAGAACTTTGTTTTCTCTACTTGAGCACAGTTAAAGGGCAGTGATATGGAACACTGCAAAATGGGTGAACACAGACAGTCTCAACAAAGGCTATGCATGGCAAATTGTTTATGACACGTGATAAACAAAGCCGGATGGCCCGCACTTCCATTGTGCATAAAGAAACTGAGATGACAGTGATATGTATGCTAATGTCTTACATGTGTGAGCTGTCTCTGCCATGAACTGATAATTGGGGTGTCATATATCCACACAGAGGAGACTCTCTGTCTCTCACATTTACCCGATTGCCCGGGCCTCGGCATCCAACAAGAGGACAAGGCAGATCTGATCAAAGATGAAGTTCTTCTTAACTGTGGGTCATCCATATCTCCGCATGGCCATTTATTTCTTCAGTCCTGGCACTGATGCAGTACACTGGCTGGAATAAAGGAGTGCAAACAAGCTCCAGAAACAGCCTCTCTTTTAACTTTGCTTCCTTTTGCACTTTTTCACTCCTTCAGCTTAAACGTCCACACATCAATACGGCTTGTGTCGCTATCTCTCTACTTAATTTAGCTCTGGGATGCCTGTAGAATTACCCTCAATGTCAACTCAAAAACTTCTGTTTTCTCTTACGTTGTGGGTTACACTAAGCATTTAGCTAAGAACCATGTCCTTAAAGCAGCTTAGGTCTTTCAATGCCAAACATTGCAGGCATTGTAACCAGCTAAAAATCACCCTCATGTGTCCAAAGACAGAAGCCATACATTATTGTTCTATGCTTAACCACTAAAATTCTCATACAATCATGTTTTTGTCTTAAAATCAGTATGCCAAAATGTTGTGTATTTTATAGACAAGATCTATTATATAACATATATGTTATAGATCTGTATATTTGATCAAAAGAGCAATTTTTAAAACTAAATGAAAAATGATGCTCAACTAAAAATGTTCTTTTTTTTTTTTCTTAAAAAATAAAACAATAAACTGTATTTGTGTTTATCTTTTATTTATGTTATTAAACAATGCCCCTTTATTTCAGAGCACAAGCCATGCCATGCCTGTATCCCTCAATTGCTTAGACTATATACTGTAACTGTACTGTAAGTCAGTTTGGATAAAGGCATCTGCTAAATATTAAAACTGTAAATAATGATGCACATTTTCCTTATTGTTTAAAAACTTTTTATTTCACTTAATTAATAAAAATAATCAATGTATTAATAATTATAGAATAAACCTTTACCTGGCAACTTTGTGAGGTGCCGTAAACCAAATGAGGTGTATAGGCATAGTGCCCTCTGCTGTTCAAAGTGAATGTCGATTCATCTTAACTAAACTACCATATCAAATTGTTGTTATACATTATAGTATAAAATATTTTGTTTTAGTCCATTTTACAAGTCTTCCCAAAGCATTACAAAGACTTCAGTTTTAGTTGCAATCCAGTCTATACTTTCAAGCCTGAAATGTTTCTTCATTTTTCAAAGAAACACATTAATGCAAAATAGGTTCATTTATTTTTGTGGATCTGCACATATGGTGACCATTCTTTCCAAATGTGGAGTGCATCAGTTGTTTTTTAAGTAAAGTCTCCGTCGGCCTCATGCATCCACCCATTTCCACATTTCTGATTCATCCAGGCCTAATTTCAGTGGAGCTCATAATATATACGGACAATAAAATCAGCGAGGGTCAGTTGCTGGGCTACTGGAATGCATTTTTACAGCATGGCTTCTGTTCACCGCACTGCTTCTTCCTTCTTGTCCTGTCAGCAGGCAGTATTTCATCAGGATGCCTTCTCTCGGGCCGCTCTCCACACACATGTTGCCTCCCTCTGCCCGTTCTGCATTTACCATTTCCATTTTTTACGTAATTTTTCTTGGACCCTGTCAACACGGTTCGCCCCGCTGTGGCTGTGTGCGGCGGCAGCAACCTGCCACCCACTGCCAAGGTCGGGAGCCTGGATGAGTGGGGCATGTGTGTGCATGGTCTTAGCTGGCAAGGACCTGAGGACCTCCACAGAGTGTTTCCATAAGAGGGAAGAGAAGGCCTTACTTAGCACTATTTAACTGCAAAATGAAGATTTATGAATGAGCAGGTTGCAGCTTTGCCAAGCGGCTCACGCTAAACTGTAAAATTAATATTTATCATTGACGATGCCTGTTTGAGCCTGTGTGTGGTGTTTACATCTTTGATGGGGTTATTAATGAAATTCTAAATTTGAAAGAAGGCGCCTGGGTGGTGCGACAGCTTGCTTACCACCGCTTAAATCCAGGTTTAAGTCTCAGCTGGTTTGCTCGGGAACTCTGCGTACATAATTGGGAGTGTCAGAAAAGGAATACATTGCAATTTGGGGTTACTTGAAGAACCATTAAAAATTAAGAGATGGTGAAAGATGGGCGATTTACTTTAATTTTTTTAAGTATGATGCTGTGAAATGTAATTGGAGCCTTTCTTTGCTATTTTGTATTTTTTACATGAAATGATAAGTAACTTTTAATTTTCAAGAAGCAAAAATTCAAGAAGCAAAAACGTTAATTCAAACCATTATGTAAAGGTTTTTTTTTTCTTAAAAACTTTCTAACAGCACACTGTTCAATAGCTATGGTGAAACTTTAGTTTTTGGTAGAAATCCATCTTATCTGATGCTTTAACATAATAACTCCCATACTTTTGCAGTGTTGCACATACATTTATACTCGTTATCTTCTTTTGAAATGGGCGGCACTGGGTAGCACTGTCACCTCACAGCAAAAAGCTCCTCTGCATGTTCTCCACATGTTTACATGTTTATGATAACATTGAAGCTTTTCTGTTTTTTGTACAAATGAAAATCTGCATTTTTGCTTTATTTCTTAAATAAATGCACGGCACAGAATATTTGAAGGACAACTTCTAAATAAAATCGTTCATTGGGGTTTACCAGAACCTTAAAAATGCCTTTGCAATCCTTTCTAGAAAGGATTTTTTTATTTATTTTTAGAAACATTTTACATCAGGGTATAGTGTTCCCGTAGACCAGGGGTGCACAACTTCACTTAACTCTTACACAGATGGTTCACAATTTTTATCTGTGTGATACAGTTAAATGAATGTGAGATATTGCAGCGTCTTTCTGACACCAACTGATCAACATCAGGTTTCAGTGAGATGGTTGCAAGTCTAAGTACTGACTGCAGGTTCATATCAGTTAGTCTTGTTCACAGGGGAGATGTATTCAGTACATTGAGGTGAACACAATTTGGACATCCTCTTCTGTGCAATTGCAAAGAGATTTGGAAATGATTCCCTAATTGATAAAATGATTTACTTTTCATTGCAGCAGAGCTGTATTCACTTTACTCAGTTTCAAACACAATTTCATGGAAATACACTGTGATGGCATAAAATGCAGACATCAATCCGTCTGACAGCCTCTAGTTGGTGCAGCCGTATTCACAGCATCACTCATATAACAGTACATAAGCACTTCCATTCAGCGGGCCAGATTGAGGGTTCTGCTGGGCCGCCTCTGGCCCCAAGGCCGTATGTTCTGCACCCCTGCTGTAGACACATTAAGTCAGCTGCTTGATTTTAATAGAAGGTTTAAAATGAGTCAGATCAATATTTTACAGAGCTGCATTAAATTGATTGATCTAAATTAAGTACATGTAGTTAATCAAAGTAACCAAGGACAATTGCTTTTTAGGAAAGGTAATATAGGTGTTGTTTTTTTGGTTTGGTCATTTGTTTGCATAAATTATCGTGTGTTGTAACTTTGGGTAAGATCATGTTAGTTACTAATGTGGCTGAGCAGTCACAAAAGCAGTCGTTGTGTATAACTGTCTTTGTAGCAAACTTAGATTTTTTTTGGTTTAATGATCTAAAATCATTTTAGAGATATAAAATAATAGAGGACGTCATAAAGGAGACATTTACTTACTCAACAGAGTGTGTGAGTTGACTCTTACTGTCTCATGTTCTTAAGCATATAACCTGTAGCCGCTGAACTTCCTTAAAAGATGGTTTGTTTTAGTTTTCTGAGTTTAAGTATAGTGCAGTGTTTTTTTGCACACTGTGAGGAAAGTGGGGCCCTCATGTTTTTTTTGCACAGTATAAATAATTAATGAAGGAGGATTTGGGAGCTTGAATGGTAAAAGGATTAGTATGTTAGATTGTCAGATTTAAATGTCATCCATCCAGGAAGAATGCCATCCTTAACATATATTTTAATGACATGATACCACTATATACATCCATCTGGGTGAACATTAAGCTTATTTGTGTTTCTGGCTTCTGGAAGAGCCACTCTGTCTTAGCTGTATTCAGAGTGTGTATTTATGGTGTTCCCGGTAAAAGGACAAAAATAAACGTCACACTGAAAAATATTTCAAATAAATATTGCACTGAAAAATCTTATAAATATACTAATACCTGCATTTGTAATGAAACCCAGGACTGAGCTTTTATACAATAAAAAATAACAAGCAAAATAATACTGCCAATAAACTACTGATCCAAAAAGAAAGGACAGTTGTAAAATATAAGTAAAAACAGACAGTGATGATTTGCAAATGGTTTTTAGTTTCAGTTAAAAACACGAAAAAAGACTCAAGGAGGCATTTGTCTTGCCACTCTTTGGAGGACATTTGGCGCACTTTCAGAGTAAACGTCGGGTTATTTTTTTTACCTCTTTGACCAAGGCCCTTCTTGCCCAAATGGCCAACTGTAATAAGAAATATTATTTCACACACACTCTTGT
>JAYDZG010000011.1:14555814-14567709 GCA_034509265.1 Microcambeva bendego
GGACAACACTAAAATTAAGTTGTATTTTTTAAATTCTAACAAACTGTAATATGGAATAAATATGGAACAGTATGTAGTGCAAGCAAATATGTGCATGCACTTATAAGAAATATGGGGGGTAGCTTTGTGGGCTTACAGCAAGAAAGTCCAAAGACTCCCTACAGTCCAAAGACATGTGAGTGAGGTTGGAGTTACAAAGGTGTTTATGACTGTGTGTGAACTGATGACTTGAACTGATGAATCTTCAACTTTTGTCTGCTGCTTTTAGAGAACAACACAGCAGATTGTGATTAGCAACATTTTTACACTGGATTCACCTCCTGACATAACCCTCCCTATTTATCCGGGCTTGGTACTGGAACCTGCTCTACAATGCACTGGCTTATGCATCCTAGTGGCTAGGTACCTAGACGACAATTCACTTCATCTAATTCCTCTGTCTTTGTCCTGTTTGATTGCAAAGCTGGCTCTTAGATGTCTTAACCATCATTGATTTGGTACAGTTTTTCTGTTGCATTTATCTGGGCTTTGGACCAGCACCATGATACAATGGTCTGTGCATCCTAGTGGCTAGGTAACTACAGGGCAATGTCTCTAGTTAACCTGTTGAACGATGCAGGGAAAAATGCAATCGCAAAGGAAGGTGAATATTTAGAAATGTGATTGTTTATTGTTCGCCTGTGTATTAGGATTTTAACATCATATTTTATACTTGGGTTACATTCATGACAGACACATGGTAGTTATTCATCACACAAGTTTCATCAGTTAACAAGTTTAATATTAAACCCAGTCATGGGCAAGTTTATTTCTCCAGTTTGCTTCACTCGCATCAGAGTAAAGCCACACAGACCCAAGGAGAACATGCAAACTCCACACAGAGAGGACCGGGACTGCCCCACCTGGGGATCAAAACCAGGACCTTCTTGCTGTGAGGCAACTGTGCTGCCCACTTAGCCATCATGCCATCCAGGTGATGTTGAAGAGCCCTCATATTTTAAAACAAACAGCTGGAAAATATTGAACAGTGATCTTTTGTATTTTTAGTAAAATAATCATTGTTTTTTTAACCTAACAAATACAAATGCATGATTTTATTCTTGCACTTTCTGCTACATTTCTTCAGCTTTAAAAACACAATGTAAATATTTTTTATAGATATTCATGATTTGTCCAGAAATCTATTTTTATTTCCTTTTTTCCTCATGACTGGAATGTGTTGGTTTAACAGAAACAAAGGCTTCTTGACACACGGACATGGCTAATTGCAAAAGGATAAAATAAGGACGCAATGATACTGCAGCTTCCACATTCTTTACTCTAATGAATGGGCCCTCCGGCTCACCAGCATATGGGGCCATGAATATATTTTTTCACTCACAGCCTGACTAATTATACGAAAATAACAGCCGAGATGGAACAGCATACCTTTTCTTCTGAAAGAAGAGGGAAAAAATGGCTTTTTGCTTGGCTTGGCATTTGAAACTGGTTCCCGATATTTGACACCTCTTCCAAGCGGTTTGCCAAACAGCGCTGTAGCTGCTGTCTAAAGTCCCGAGCACAAATACACCAGTGAGCACCTGGGTGTCTCGATGCTTGACAAGAACCAGGCCACATGCTGAAAAAACTACTCAGCAGCGCTCTGTTTCTTTTAACAGGTGGTCCTGAAGCTAAAAGGGTTTCACCCGGTGTTCAGCACGCCCTTCCTTCATTAGTCTTCAGACTGATAGAGCTGTTCGAGTTACACCCAGGAATAACATGTCAACACGTGATGTGGACAAGATTTACAACGCTTCATTTGCACTAATTTAGCTATTTTAATTGAAAAATATTTTCATTGCTATGTTGTTGACTACTTTAGGGTTATTAGGATAGAATTAATTATGTACCTTTTATAAAACATGCATTGTTCAGCTTGTCAGAGGCTGTATTAGGGTTTGTATTATGGCTCATATTTCATTTTAAATGCCCTTAATTATTGTTAGAATTTATTAGAGGGGCTTGAAAAGTAACCAGCCTCACTATTTTCTGTGTGTAAAATTTCATCTTTCAAATGTAGTCGTGTTTTTTCATTTGGTTTATGAAACATTCTGCTCAATGTCTAAGGAAAATTTTCAGCATATTTACCAAATTATGATGGATCTTTAAACTACTTACACACATATTTACGTTTGAAATGTTGAGTGATTTTGTGTCTGAGAGATCTTATGGTCTGTATTTAGTGCCATCTGATTTCTAACTTTTTGGCTAGGTGCTCACACAAAAACATTTTTGCTGATGACATTACAATGCAAATTAAAAATCAGAGTAAACACCATTTATAAGTCAGGTATTAATAAATAAATAAAAAAACAGATCAAAGAAAGAGACAAGCTCATCCTAGACTCACTAAACATATACTAAAGCTCCATTCGGTGTAGTAAAAAACAGCTTAGGCCATTATTTGAAACACACTCAATAAACTGAGTTGCAGATTTCATCTTTAATTAAAGATCAATTTAAAGTAATGTAAGAAAGAAATGCATGTCCATGCTCATAATTGTTTGCAGTACATCATTTAAAAGACTCTAATAATCTTAAGGAAGTGATGTAAAACTGCTCTTGGATCCCTTGAAACATAAGTGTGTATGGTGTAAATCTAGCAAGGCACATTAGTTAGGTAACACAGTTCACTCTTTAAATTTAGGAATAACAGTAATTATGATATGCCGGTGATTTTCACCAGCAATAATCTGATCCAGTAAGGATCATTGGAAAAATAAATTGTGCGTAGTACAGAGAGGTTCTGGTTTTATTAAAAAACTTTTCCTGAAAAACTGAAAACTTGGGAGGAAGTTTTTCTTTCAGCATGTAAATGATATTTAATGAGCTTTAGTGTGTTTTTCTTAAATCATCTCTTTGTTGAATGTCATTAAATGTCTGTGAATAAACCTAATCCCTGCTTGCCAACTAATAACAAGAACCAAAAATCAAGGTGTCCTTTTGTCTGTTCCCCTTAGGGGTCTCTACAGTGAATCAGTGGTTTGCATGATTGGTTTGGCAGGTTTTTTACTCTAGATGCCCTTCATCCGAGCTTGGGACCGGTACTACAATGTACTAATTTGTGCATCCTAGTGACTAGGGTGGTGCTCAGCCGGTCAGCGGCAATAGCAAGTTTCCAGAGAGTTCAGACTATCGTTGCTGGTGTGCTACAAACTACGAACTACAAACAGAATTTGATTTATGTATGAGTAAAATATTTTTCATTTAAAACTGTCATGGCTTGGGGTGATGAGAACAATCCAGGGTATAGGGTTCAAGGCATTGTATGTGAAGTAAAACACAAAAAGTCTCAGTAGAAAACTGTAGATGAACCAAGCATGTAAATTCCTGTGTGACCTCTGTAAGGCCTCCACATTGACTATAAGGCATTGTGTTCTTTTTAAAGAAAACAGAAGGTACTGATCAAAATTCCCACAACTCATAAGTGCATATTGTTTCACTATGATACTTCAAATCTAAAAAAGTTTGCTTGTTCTGGAAATTCCCGTCAAAGTACCCCTCTTTGAGATCACCCGAGATTGTTCGCAGATATAGCGCTCCTTTCATTTGTAATGACTTTATGGTTTTGTAATGACAGGCCACTGTGGGAGCTGAGGGAGCTGGTTTGTGATGCTCGGTTGGGTTCAGACCCCTCGGTGGATTTTAGATTAGAGGCCTGAGATTCTGACTATGTGTCAGACTGATCCACGGCCAGAGAAACACCCTCACACTCTACTCTGAAAAGTCAAACACCTTTTTAAAATGAACATTTAAACTCTATTTTATTGAGAACTGAACATCATGCTATGTAAGCCATGCATATATACAGGATATACAGTGACACAATATGTTGGTCCCACTAATATTCAGGGTCCTACATTTTAAAACTGAGTTCAATAAGCCTGCAATCTCTGCATATGCATCTCTTACAAATGTTTACACACACACACACTTTTATAAGGTGCATGAGAGTGATTGATTGATGCTATACAGTACACAGCTTCTGGAGTATGTTTTAACCTGATTTCAGGAATCCTTACCACTATAGTTCAGTTCATAAATAAAAATGATAACAAATAAAAAGGTATCTGATGGCCTTCAGCCTCTGTTTACCAGTTACATGTCTAGACATTACATACCAAAACATTTTCAGTAAATTAAGTGGCTAATCTATACTCCTCATCTTCACTAACCACTTATTCCTGGGATACAGTAAAAATACTGGAGGGATATATGTCCCAAAACAAAAGCTTTCTTCTTGTTGATTTACTTTGATTTAATTATTTTTATTACATTACATTTACACTATTCCACTTTCAAAACATTGAAGACTGTAAGTAATCATCGTAATTCACTTTCTTTTAAAAAATAGACAATGGTAATAGTGAAAGTATATAGGTGTCTCACTAAGCAGGACGTCTCTGTAGTTCTGACTACCACCTTTCCTTCACTGCAGAGGCTCACCAAGTATTGTACCTTTACAAATTCCTGAGTGACTTTTACAGTAAACATTTTCTTCTGCTGGTACAATCAATGGTCTAAGAACACAAATCTGATGAACCATTGGAACCCTTAAAGGAGTAAATGCGATAACATGCAATTATACACACCACTTTAAACAGGAGCTAAAACACAGAGCATAACATTGCCTCTCTAGTTGAGTTCTAGAACTTTACAAGAAATGCTAATGTTTCAAAATGAACAAAATTACTATAATGCAAGAATTCATTTATTTTGGCTTACCAGTTAATAATTACATTATTTCTCCCTTCACACAAAGAGTAAACTGTGTAAATGAAAATTTTACATTTCATGGCTACAAATTTCATTACATTTGTTTTAATTAAAATATATAATTAAAATACTGACACGTACACATGAATTTTAAAACTGTATACATTTCAGCTAGACCAATTAGTCACTGACTTTATGTGGCCCACTCACACATTATTAAATTCAATATTTAATTAATTTACTGTTACTGTACACAGAGAACACACATAACTGAGTTTTAAGTGTACTGATGCAACATCTTACTGAGGTACATTTTTTTTATTTTGTGAGGTTTTGTAATGTTCTGGAGCATAACATGATATGTACATTTTTGTTTAAGTTAAATGTTCTAAATAAATAAAGGAACAGGAAGAAATGCACATTACTAGCTATGTTATGGTTCTGATCTAAAATGTGAATGAATTATTTTAATGTGTGTTAGAAATAAAACGGTTTTGTAATTGAAACAAAAGTAAACATAGTAAAAGTTGTTCTGATTTTAGTATAGTCTCAAAATGGGCCCAGAAACAAATCTAGTCTAATATTGCAATCATTACAATCGTCCTGGCTGTAATATTATATACACATAAAGAAATCATATATGCCCAAGCATGAACTTTTAAGTGTTTTCTCCTGGTGTTCCTTTATTGTTTTTAAATAATGAGTAAAGAGTAAATATGTATTTTGACACATCATGTTCAACTAACTGTATAAACCTTGCAATTACACAGTGTTTACCTGATTAACAGTCAGTGAAAATTTTATTACAATAAATATGCATTAGTTCATTATCTAAAGAGCCAGTATTCCTTAGTTAACTGTTTTTTAAATATGTGACTATTTTGGTACTTTATATGATGTATGTTTTAAGCTGAAAGGTATTGTGACTCACCTTAGATTCTTTCTAATTGAGCTATTTTATGAATGAACTTTGTGTCATGTGACCCACTTCACACCTTGGCAGTGGAGCCAACAGAAATCATTAAGCGTTTAGTCTTACAGTGTCCTGATCAGCACAACATCCCCACCTTGTGGAAAAATGCTGTCAGAAACCTGCAGGATGGCTGAATTACAGTGATTTGCAGTACTACCCATCAGATTTAAATATATAGTTCAACATTTAGATTTTCTTTGTGTTACACAATGTGAATTCATAAGAAGTAAAACTGATTTGGTGCAGCCTCGTTGTTTTCTTGGAAGGGGTTGCATAAGATTTTGTAGCATGACTGTGGAGAATTGCTTCCAATTATATACAAGCTCTGCAGAGGTCAGACACTGATTTTAATTTACAGCTAATCTGTGCATCTTAATTGGGTTTTTCTTTAGTACTTGTCATCTATGCCAGCTTTGCGCTTTTTACAATGGAGATTGACTAAAAGCAATTTTACTGAATAATAGTAATAAAAACCCACATTGAGCAAGCTGAGGGCAACAGTGGCAGGGACAAACTCCTTTTAAATTACAGGGGGAAATTTTACTTGACAGGAACTCTTGGTGGAGTTGAATAAATAGGTTTTACACAATTTAAATTTAACTAAAACTTATAATTAACAAAAATGGTTGCCCCTGTATGTTTCTGCCCCAGAGAACCTGTCATGCAAAAACTTCCTGTTTGAGTTTTTAATATGAAGATTTAATGATTTTGTTGATAAGCTATAGAGTCTATTACTGATAATTGAGTCTAAAGCAGCTGAGCCCACATACCCTTAACCATAAAGTAAATCGTGAATTTATATAATGAAACAAATATAATGTATACAACAAACATCCAAATTCCCTCAACAGATATACAACTAATAATAAATATCCACATCAAATACGGCACACTAAATGGACAAAGGACCAATTTACCACAGAAGAGTAACTCACCAACGAATATTAAAAGGAGTAACCTAGTAACCTAGTACCTATTACAATAAGTATATTGTATATACAATGCCCCAAATATACAAATGAAAGAGACCAGGTACACTTATGTTTAATGCTTTAAAAGAAATGTGTTACACAAGAACAGTTGTAACCCACCAAAAAGCAAACTCAAACAATATACTCACACAATAATACAAATGCGTTAAACCTGGCATTAAATCCAAATAAACAGGTTCTGGCACTTCAGAAAAATATGTAAAGGAGTGGGAAAAGAAGCTCTAAAGTTTTATGACCACTTTAAAATTTGGTTTATACACATCAAGCATCAAGCGTCATGTGGCTGCACTGTGTTAATGGCTTTTTTAAAAGCTGAGCTGCTCCTGCTTGCTGGTGCTCATGTGGGGCCCGCTGGAGAAAGGTGAAAGCAGGAGAGCTGGAGCTGTTCCACACACCACAGCGACCACAGTGCAGTGGAGGTAATGCTCCCCTGAGGTGCTTAGTGCCCACCAGTACTCCAACCCAGACCAGGCACAGACAGGCCAGGAACTCTGGGGAGTTCACAGTTCCGTCCTCATCTTCACAGTCAGGTTCTTAATATATTATTTGTATTTTCCTGTTTTCTCTAAGAACTATTTTTTGTTAAATAGGTAGGTAGGCCGCATGCTGACCGTGCTTTGACTCAATGATTTATACACATAGCAACTGGAAATATTTACCCTCCAATTCCTTAAAAGATATGAACATGATGTGTATCAAATATAGAACAAGAAGTCTCAGTAAACAGTGAAAGAATATTTATTGATAACTCCAAGCAAATTTGCCATCATACATGTGCAATGTTGTTTAACCTATTCTTTTTTTGGCTTAATAACCTGTAACAGGCAATTTCAGTTAGTGCTAACAAGTTACTGACACCTCGCTTGAGGAATCTACACTTAGTATATTCCCGGACTGGTTTCTTACCTCAGCTTTGGTTGACTTGTGTGAACACTGTCAGAAATGCCAGTTTCTGCAGCAAAAAACCTCCTCACGTCATCGTTGACCCACCTCCATGCTTAAGCATGGGGACACAATTCTTCTTAACCACTGATTCATTTGGACAAACGGTCCCAACTTTAATTTATCACTACATAGAAGTCAGAGAATGCTGCCTAGCCAAACTCCTCCAAAGTCCTCTTGTTGATGTTTTCTGTGGTAATTGGTCAAGAGTGGTGTGCACCATGAAGTCCGGAATTGCTTTGATGTTATGTGATGTTTTGTCATTGGCCCTGTGTTGGACTGGTGACCTGTCCAGGGTTTCCAACTTTTTGCCCAGTAAATTGTACCCACTGTGATCTCAAATATAATAAAGTGAATGGATGAATGCAAGGTTTTAACTTTGTTGTCCTAATAAAATGTGTAAATTGTGAGTATGCGTATAATGACTGGGTAAATAAAGGATGATTCACCAAAGGCTTTCACTATGCTCACTCAGCTCTTGTACTCAGCTTTGTTCAGGGAAACGATACTACAGTTTCACCATACACATGCAAAACTGAGTCAAATTAGCTGTCAGACATCTGTGTCATCCCACACTGATGTTGAAAGTCTGGAGACTGTTCAGCTTTTGCCATCAAAAAAAAAACTTTGATCGTGATGACAGTTTGGAAGAAGAGATGTGAGGCGATTTAATTTTCCCTCTCTGTTAAATAACAGCCTTTCGTTTTTAATATTCTTTCCACATCCAGTGTACTTATAAGAATCCAAAGCAAACATGGGTATGGTGTTTGAACATTTTAGGAGAACAGATTGTCCCTTCTTTCCCAATTTTACTCATGTGCATGTTACTTTTTCTGCTGTTTCTGACCTCCACTGATTGAGGAGAACCATGACAGATGCGTGCCACGTGCGCAGAAACCCAATTCCTCTTTTCACCTGAGGTAAGTTCAAAGGGTGTACAGTTTTGGCATACAGTCATCAACTGGTCTCCGTTATCTCTCGTCCCCATTCAGGTGCCATCAATCAACCAAGAAAGGTTACTATTGCAGCAGTTATGAGAAAATGAAATGTACCGTTTGCACTTTTTGTGTTTCCAAACAGCTACCATGCAGCCAATTTTAGGATGGACTGTGGATTATCCGTGACCTAGACTTGGATCAAGGTCAGAGGTGCCCAGTAAGCTGCAGGCTGATAGGTCATGCGTGATTCTTACAGGTCATTGACATGAATTGTGGACCCCATTTGTGAGTTTAAAGTCACCTTCACCTAGTGGACATTTTGAGAAATGAAATGTATTAGATTTACGTTTTTGGCGTTTAGCAGATGATCTTATTCAGAGCAACTGAAGTGCTTACAAACCTTACCATACTCCAGTTTAAGTAGACATCAGTTCTAAATAAAATATGTAGAAAGCCTGTAATAAAACTACTTTTTAAATAAAGAATAAGAGCGTAAGTAATTACAAGTCAACTTGGGTGCTTAGAACTAACAGGTATGATCTGGTTCATGTCCTCTACAAATCCGCACTACTTTTTTGTGTGTTCCCGTAGGTTTAGTTGCTTCCCTAAATTGTACCTGTATGTGTGATTGAGTGGATAAATGAGAGTTTAATTCATGACAATGGTTTGACAGGGTCCAGGGTGTATTTGTGTCTTCCATCCAGTGTTTGTGACTGTAGATCACAATGACCTGTAGACTGAAATAGTAGATCTCATTCCACATAAATAAATAAATAAATAAATAAATAAATAAATAAGTAAATAAACAGAAGTGGTCAAGAGGAGAAAATGAGATATTAGATATTAGAAAAAAATAATCACATAGAAGAATAACAAAAATCAATAAAATATTTTCTTCCAAAAGTTCATCAGCCCATCACTATTTCTTTAAGCTTTTGTTCACTTAGCAAATATTTTGGTACCTTTCTGTGTTCTCAAAAGAGGCTACAAATGTGCACAGCTCAGTCACAGTGAGGTTAAGCTGGGTGAGCAGAATAGCAAAATCATTAAAACCATCTTGCATAATTCACCATGACTCCGTTTGTAATTGCCAATGCTTAGATTCAATTCCAACAGACATTTAACAAAAGATTTCCATCCACTGCCGATTAGCTGCATATGAAGCAGGACCAGTGTTTGATTTGTAACAGAATCCCTTCTCCCTCAGGGTTTTCCAATTCTGATTGTAATAACAGGCGAACCCACTGGAGACCTGCCTTTGCCCCTGTGCATTAAGAACACTGTTATGGCCGTCACACTCCTGTAAACGGGTCAAGAGTGGAGCTGTAAGGAGCTCAATCTAGACTGTTGGCAAGAAGAAAGAAACGATAAGCCAAAGTCTTGAAAGTCAAAACAGAAGGCTGGTGTGACGGCTTCTCACTGTCACTGGGTGAGGTCTGTTTGAATTTAGCTTCTGAAGACCATTCTGACTTACAACTGAACCACAGACCAGAGGGGTATAGATTCTTATTGTGTTTGGAAATAACATTGGATTTGCTTTAGGAGAACAATGCTGACCTTTTCTTTATAGTCAGTTCCACCAGGGAAGCCATGGAGCCAGACTTGGCTAGACAACGGAATTTCTTGAAACAAAAAAACATTGTTTTATGTTCTTTTCTTTCAGCTATTATTTCTTTTGTGACAGAAAAAGAAACATGTCTACTTCACTGTCAGCCTACATAATACATAGCATGTGAATGGATGCTTTAGCCACTAATGGCTTATTATTTAAGTCCATGCGCATTGTTTAATGTTGTTGCTCTTTTTGATTTAGTTTTAAATAACAGTAGTGAAGGCCCTTTCAGTTGCAACATAACTTTTGGACAAAGCATTTGGTGAGAAGAGTTGTATTGGAGAGTTGATTGGAAACCACACCTCCAAGCCAACAACAGTGCTTGACCTCAAATATGCAATTTTTAAATCAATAAAAAAACAATCTCAATCTCAAAATCTGGTGGAATGAGTATGGTGGTGCAAGTCCAAATAAATGTCCTTGGGTTTGGAATGGGATGTCCAACAATATTGGAAAATGCTGCTCACCCTTTTCACTTAACAGTGAGGGCACATAAAAATGTGTTTAGCATCCATCCATCCAGCCATCCTCCATCTAATGGACAGATTTTTTTTACACTTTTTGCCATTGCACATTTTATAAACAGTTTTATACTGGGAAATGTGAAATCCGAGTATAATGTCTGCTGCAGAGTGACAATAGTTTCTTAATTGTCTTTTTTGCTGATCATGCCTGCCTTTGCTTTACAGTGGATAAGTAAGAATCACAGCTGTGAGTGGCTTGGTAAATCCCACCTATGGTACCAAATCTGTATTCATTCAGGACATTTTGATTCTGTCTCAGTAGGTCTCATACTATTTTGTTTTCCTACTGACTCACATGTTTGTACTTGTATTCCATTAGTCTACATCCAGTTTACAATGCAAGTGTAAGAGTGAAAATAAGAACAGCAGGAGTCTTGGGGTGCTTAATTCTCAACAGCTCCCCGATAGATTACTTCCTTCCTAGAGAATATTGAAAGTGACATGATTACAATAACCAATGTCATCACTATGAAAACATTTGTAGCTTTGTCTAATATTGTGTAGCTCTTTGTATAAGTAGCAGCTCAAAGCTTCTTAAGTTCCAATAGTGCAAAATACAAATTCTTGCAATTTTTTTAACTGGTCTAAAGATTTTGATTAGGAGTGTATATAAATATCAGAGGCGATTTCTCGACTTCGAGGGAAGCTCGGCTTCCCCTAAAATGTTAAAAAAATGTTTGTAGATTGGGATACATTCACTCCTGCCCTCTGTAAGTTGTTGCTGATGTCATTAACAGGTGTTTTAGAGTTACACTAAACAGTTGTACGGTCTATGGCCAATATTTGTGCAATGGGTCTGACTGATTTTGATTTTTCAGCATCTCTCAGCTTAACAATAATTTGTTTTCCACCCATTGGCAGCTCTCGGGTTTTAATGTTGATTACTTCTCTAACTATAAATGCAGTCTGCACAGGCAAACCCCAAATCTAAAAACTGACTGTAGACATTTAGTGCTATTTGTGTCTAAAAAAATAAATATAAAAGGACACACCTTGGCAACAAAACATGTTGCAAACCTTATGCTCACAAGTAAAATTAATGGGTTCAGACAAAAGGTGCTATCTTCTGAACTGTGTATCACATCTAGATGTAAATACCTGGAAATAAAAGCTAAATTATTTTATCTCATCTACTTTTATCTCATTTATATTTTACTGT
>JAYDZG010000011.1:14588910-14607111 GCA_034509265.1 Microcambeva bendego
GCAACCCAATTTTGCATCGCTCTGACGTGGTCGACAAAGCATCTGATGTTAATACTGCCACCTGTTGACGCTTTTAAGGGTGGCTGGGGAAGAGACAGTCACCTTATTTCAGACTCATTATTAAGTAATCGCTGGTAAATTGACCTTAGCAGTGAAATTGCTCTATATAACATATTTACTGATCACTGACCAAATGTCATGATTTACAGGCACTGGAATAACATTTGCTCATTAAATTATAATTATATATCAAGGAAAGCCTTGGACATAATTTTCTTTTAATGAAATATTAACAAACCATTTATGATTGTTAACATGAGCAGATGTTTGTTCTATTAATAATTAATTCGAGACAGCAGCAAAAGCTTTAATCTTAATTGCAGAGGGAATAGTTGTGGTTCTTTGGTGTCCAAACCGCACATAATAAACCCCAAAGGTGTGCAAAGATAGATCTGTTTTATTAGAACTTTAAAGCCATCCATTGTAAGATGTAATACTTGTGACTTTCTTATTTCAGTCTTTAAATTCATCTCCTTTAACATGTTCAGAGCTTGGTATACAATGATATTAATCCTAGACTTTAGTGATAGTGTAAAGAGATTGTTGTTGGATGATTTGAATCCTTTGAGATGCTCCTGCATTATTTATTTGGCATGTTTTTATGCCGAATGCTTCTCCTGATGCACCATCCTTTTAACCTGGGCTCAGGACCGCACCACAATGCACTGTGTGGTGCATCCTAGTGGCTTGGGCACTCGTGTGCTATCAGAAAATCCCGCTTCTCCACAGGCGCTATTTTACTAACTATTTTATTTTATTTATTTTATTATATAACTGATCATGTGACTGAAATATGAATGTAGGTAATTTGTCCTTTCATCATGGAGGTGTAGCTAACTCAAATTACTGTTACAATTACTAGAGTCACAAATAAAGCAAGGCCCTACTACAACAATCCACCAGATTCTAAAGTCTGCCCAATGCATTTGAAATCTCAATTTTTTTTATTACATTTGACTCTAGACCTGTCATTAAAGTTTATAAAATCAAACTGGAATCAAGTCCATATAAATAGGAGGGTTGCGTATGGAAAGGAAAAACTATGTTAAATCAATAATGTGGATCTTGATCTGCCGTGGTGACCCCAGCAGGAGCAGCCGTAAGAATTCACAGATGAGCAGTGAGTAAACTAAATACTAAAGCATTGTGAGCGTGAAAATTATTTGCAAGGCATCAATAATTTACTCAGATCAGATAAAAATAATAGCCTCTCTGATAGCCTATTTGTGCAGGTATTAAAAGTTAAGACTGCATGTGTGCTTTTTTATAATTCATACAATATGGTCAGACTATAAGGGATGTTAATGACCTAGCATTCACATTTAAAGAAAGACTGACAGTATTTGACAGGATGGGGTAGGCAGTATGAGATTCTCCCACAGGAAATATAGGGCAGCAGTGCAATTGAAAAGACCTCTGACAGAACTAAATCAAATGATTAGCCTACTTCTGTCACATTTATTTAAACCAGCTTCATCACTTGTCATTCAGCTTGTGCTATAGAAGCAGATAAAATGTTGGTTCCCCAACATTCAAAGACAAATTCTGCCAGACTTGACTGACTTGATTGATTAACTTGATGATTGTTTATGGCCAAATTGTACCACAATTAAAACAGTAAGCTTCTGACTAATTGCAGATTTAATCCGGATGAAATGCTAATGGAAAATGAATGAATATCTAACTAAATGTCTATAACTAACCATAAAGGACCTGTATGAATATTTGGACTGCAAATCTCACAAGTAGTCTGTGCCAGAAAGTGCAGATCTCTGTAGGTCATCATCACAGGTGACAGATGGGAGAGCTGGAGATCAGGAAAACCTGTTAGCTGGCACATACCTTGTCATCAGGTTTACAGGTGCATCAAATGCAGGGATTTTACTGAAAAATTGTTTTTAAGTCACTGTAAATTACCATTTTAAATGTTGTAAGCATATTTACAGAAAATATTACCACAGCAGTATGTGAAATAAATGTGTGGACAGTTTTATCTGCATGTTTTTTCATGTTTATAACTAAAAGTAATTGGCTTTCAAATAACTGGATAATTTGTAGTTATCCTTCTAAAATGGAAAGAAGACAAAGCTAGCAAAATAAGCCAGAAAGCTATTCAAATAATAAAACTTGAATGAGGCTTTGCAAATTATGCTTTTTGTTGTTTTTTTTCTATTCAAGTGGAGGGAATTGGGTGAGAACATGCTGTGCTGCTGATGAAATCCAATATTTCTCTGAAATGGCAATTTTCTCAGGTCTTTCCAGTATCAGGATAACAGGAGTATACATACAGTTAAGCAACCAGAGGGAATGTCTCTCACCTTACCCAGACCAGAGCATTTAGACTTGTGGTGAGGTAAGCTGTACCCATCCCTGGGTGTATGTCACACTTACAGTTGGTCACTTATAGTTAGTGACTTGACAAAAAGATGGTGAAGGACTACTTAACTGAACATTTTATATGTATTAAATTTGACTTTATTTGTCAAACGAGTTTATTCACAATTGGCAGTAATTTTTTTAAAATAATTTGTTGGTGAATTATGGTGGAAAATAAGTATTTGGTCACCCACAAACAAGCAAGATTTCTGGCTCTCACAGACCTGTAACTGCTTCTTTAAGAAGCTCTCTGTCCTCCATGAGAAATGAGGGTCAAGGGCCTTGCTCAAGGGCCCAACAGCAGCAACCTGGCAGTGGTGAGGTTTGAACTGGTGACCTTCTGATAACAAGCCCTGTACCCTAACCACAAGACAACGGCTGGCCCCACCTTAAAAAGGGGTAATTTGTTCTTCATTTCTTATCTTAGAGTAATGCCAACTTTCCCAACAACGCACAAAATCAATTTAACAGGCTTTTCACCAGTTTTACACCTACAACTTATTGGCAAGCAGCAAGTCTACCTCAGTCTATCTTCTCTGAATACTAAGAAAGGTGCTTTTCACCACTGAAATATTATGCCAGACCGTTTTCTTTCAACAGTGCAGAGTTTTAAAACTTTGCTTTAAAATCCTCACAAAGTTGTTCATGTGTTTCTCTGTGTATATTTATTATAAGACTGCATTTAAGAGTGAAACCTGTGAGGGGTTCTATAGTGTCACATTCAACCCAGGTAGTCATGGTAACCTTTTCTTTCTAGTGTCAGCCAGGCTGATTGATTTATTAACATGCAAGATTTATCCTTGACAGGAAAACTTTATGAACAAGTCTGAAAGCAATGCAGTGACAGTATCTATGTGGAAACAAATATCAAGTTAGCGTTTAATTAGAACCTGTACTCTACCAATGCTGATGTGTTCAGTTTTATCACTCTATCTGAAAGACCCATGGGGTCTGATTCATCAGATGAAGGGTAGCAAACCTTTCACAGGGCAGATACATACACCCACACACGGTAAAGTTCATTTTACTAGTAGCTCCTATTAGTCTGACTGCACATCTTTGGACCAGTGGGAGGAAACCATAGCACCAGGAGAATACCCACATACAGATAGCAGGCATACCCCAACAGCATGCTCTACCCATTAGATTACCTTGCTTTTTAATCCTGTCTCATGTCCTGCCAGGTGCATGTTCTCGTTCTGGGTACTTCCATTTTTTCCTTCCAACATGCATGCTCATAGATGAAGTTTAAAATACTTCTAAGTCTGAGTAAGTAGTCTGAATAAGTCCAAATTTTTGGTAGGCTTAGTTCCCCGGCAATGACAAATAAATAAACAAACCTGCCCTTAATGGGCCTCATTAATCGTCTTTCTGGAAGCCTTGTTTCCTTTCTTACCACAGTTCCAATGCAGCACTTATTACATAACACCTCTAACAACCTCTCAGAACTTTTTTTTAAAAGTTGAGAGCCAATTTTTAACACACTGCAGAGATTGCAGCTTTCTTCCCTCACATCCATCCTCACAGCTCGGCTCAGTAATGGGTGCATGAATGTGGCCTCAAGATAAAGTGAAAAGTACGGGAGGGTTTTATAAAGACATGCCACACTCCACCAAGTTCCTCCATCAAGACATATCCATACACACACATGTCAGACACAGGCGACAGCTGCCAGTCACACCAAATCTATCCAGCGTTTACTAGGATTAGAGTCAGACAAGCCTGTGCTGTGTGCCTTCAGTCGACAAGATTTTTAAGGGATTGGGGCTGTTGCATCCTGGGTAGCATGCCTGCAATGTTAAGCACAGATTGAGTGCAGGGGCTGATAGCAGTTTGGTAAAACTTTATCATCCTCCAGGCAAACTACTGACAGATTGAAAGAGATAATATAAGGATAAACGCTCCTGCAAGACTTCCTGCGAGCTTCCTGCAGTACAAACTCGTACAAAATGTTTATCGGCCCACACTTATTTTGGTATTTAGGGGACACATGGTGTGGCTGTGTAAAAGTGCAGTAACAAACATTTTGCTTGTAGTATTAAGTATTCCAAAGTTCCAAAGTTTTTTTTACTAATTTAACAAACTTCTCAGTGTTACTTGGCTCCTATCTCAAATTTTTTTTAGACTGTACGAAAGGTGACAAACTAGAAAAAAGGGTTTGATCATATTACTCCTGTTCTATCATCACTACACTGGCAACCAGATAAATTAAAGATTTAAATAAAAAAATTGTTTGTTAACTTACAAAGCGCTAAATAGTCTGGATCCTCAGTATCTGAGTGAGCTTACTGACCACTACAACCAAGCGCTTTCACTACTTTCTTGAGTTGCTCTTATTACTGATTTACTGTTTTTTTAATTAGATTTAGATTTTCATCCTTTGCAGTGAAATTCGTCCTCCACATATACACTAGTGAACACTAGGGGGCAGTGAGCACACATGCCTGGAGCGATGGGCAACCCTACCATGGTGCCCGGGGAGCAGTTAGAGGTTAGGTGCCTTGCTCAAGGGCACTTCAGTCGTGACCGGTCGGCTCTTGGAATCGAACCGTTCTCTGACCACCAGACCACGGCTGCCTCGAATATATATAATATATTATATTATAATTATAATATTATAATTTATTATAATATTACTGATACGACTTTAATAAAACCCCCCAAAAAAGCAAATCACTTATAAAGCAATATGATGTATATCTTAGAATGAACAACAAAACTATACACTTCACTTCCGCAACTATTGGTTTCCATGATTTTCACCATCACCACCTTTAGTTATCATGATTATATAAGGTGCAGTCAGTTATGTTAACATTATTTACCATGAAGATCTGATGCTTTCTTGAAAAGCTTGAACATCAGAAAAAACTCACCTT
The DNA here is from genome assembly GCA_034509265.1 of Microcambeva bendego. Lineage (NCBI taxonomy): Eukaryota > Metazoa > Chordata > Actinopteri > Siluriformes > Trichomycteridae > Microcambeva > Microcambeva bendego. The sequence goes on from JAYDZG010000011.1 coordinate 14,594,226, forward strand.
GTATTAAATCTTTACAAGATAGAGGGAGTGTAAGCAGGTAGATAGTATCAGCTTTTAAATCTGGACAAATATATGACCAACATTTTATAATAGCACATTGTGGTGTATTTAATAAATGTGAAGTGACAACCAACCACATAAAATAGCTTTATGATCTAACTCAACCACAATCAGCATACTGTATGTCAAGTAAAAAGCCATTTGCTTTCCTGTCTGGTGGTCTGTTTATAGATAAATGTAATCTCTGTGATAGTGGTCCCAAGTGTTATGTCATGACAATTAAATTTATGCTGACTGTATGCTAGTTCAGAACAAATAATGATTTTTTCTAGTCTGAACCTTCAAAGCGCTTTTAAAAAATGTCTGTGGTCTGATGTCTGGTTTCTTTGTGTATTCATTGATGAACTACTGGCTCTGGTACAAACTCTCATTCACAGTACCATTAAAGATAAGCAATACCTCATTTTAATACTTTCTGCTCCACCTGACATCCCTTTTCCCTGTCATCCATCTTCATTCCTTCTCACCCACTTGGTGTCTCTGTATTCAGGTAATGATCAAGAATGAAGTGACAAAGAAAGTATTAAGCTCTACTGTAAGAATCTAGAACACAACCAGCTGTTTAAACAATAACTTCAAACAAACAAGAGATCACCCATTTAAAACGTGAAGATGCCATCAAGGTTTTAGACTGTAGATCAATGTCACTGCACTGTTACCCACATTATTTTTTAAGATTTTAACATGACTCTATGAATCCTTCCTTTTTTTACTACATCTTGGACTGATTTACATACAGGGTTGTTTACAGTGCTGTGTCATTCATTTCACAGAACAATTTTTAAGCCTGAGTGGCTGTCGGATCTCTTGCTGTTTGTCATCTTAGCTAACCTTTTTTTTAATTGCACTATATTTTTGATATTTGCCTTGCATAAATAATAATCATGATATTATTCTTTTCTGGGATTGATTTAAACGTTAAACTACTCAAAGGTGGCACTGTGGTGCAGATGGCAGTATAGGTGCCCAACTGAATTAAGTCTTAAGTCTGAAGTAAGTCTCGGCTCAAACTTTTAGTCTTAAGTCCCTGGGTGTGATGATGTTTGAATGTTGTTTTATGTATATGGGTGTTTGAGGGTAATTCAACCTTATAAAATGTGTCATTGTAAAAATCAGTTTAGCAGTAAAGAATATTATGTGTTTTTGTTTAGATCTAAGTAATCACCAGACTGTGAAATGGCTGTAGAAGAAATCTCTGTTCACTGTATACTTTATAATATAATAATATTTTATTGGACCTAAATAGTCTGTTGCTACCCATGAGGAATAATGCAAAAAACTGTAACATTGCATCACAACAACTATATTAGAAAACCAAATAAATTGCTAAAATTTAGCTTGTTTACTTAAGTTTAAGACAGTGTTTGGAATGTGTTGTGTATCAAACAGGAGCATGTCCGCACATAAGCAATAGTCGAATCCAAATCCAAATATCTTGAAGAGAATTGTGATTGGCTTTGTAAGAATATAAAACATGAATGCATAACAACCTTAACCATGTCTACTCATTTTAATGGGATCGATGTTAAAATCATCCAGTTTGGGTGGCACGATGGGTTAGCACTGTCGCTTTACAGCAAGAAAGTCCTGGGTTCAATCCCCAGGTGGGGCTTTCTGTGTTAAGTTTGCATGTTCTCCTAGTGTCTGCGTGGGTTTACTAAGGTGCTCCGGTTTCCTCCCACAGTCCAAAAACATGCAGCCATGTTAATTGGAGAGAGAAAATTGTCCACGACTGTGTTTAATATAAACTTGTAAAAAGATTACCCTTGAGGAATGAATAACCGTGTGTCTGTCTTGAATGTGAAAATCCTAATAAATAAATAAATAAAACACATCGGGTTGTAAAACAGTTGCATTACAATGTTAGTTTTAAACTGATAAAGTTACATTTACAGTTCAAATTGCTGATCATTGTTTTTGTATGAAAGGATGTAAGTCACAAATGCAGCTAAAGAGCTTTTGTAATCATTGGTTGTACTGGTGCACCTTTGTCAGTTTTTGATTTTGTTTTTATCTGCTCCATTACATTGGTTCCTATAACGGTTTCAGTGTGTCCGAATTAAAAAGCCCTATTCTTTCATTTTGTGGGGTCGAAAGGGCAAAAAGAGCTGTAAGCCATCATTAAAGGTACCGATGGGAGGACTTGCCTTGCTGAACTTGAAATTCTATTACAGTAGAACCAATACTGGATGTGACACTATAGCTGTAACATGAATCACCCAACACCTCTCCTGATAAAGGAAGCTGCCTCCTCTCCTACTGCACTAGTACATTCTCATAATAACGTTTCTCCTATAGCTTTAGAAAAAAGTAATATTTAAAACCTCCTGGAGGATCTAAACTTAATTTAAAGTCTAACTTTCCTTTACAAGAAACACATATTCTGTGCAGCCTGTTTAGCGACAAATTGTTCTTTCCCTTCTTCATTAGATGTTCTTTTGGGTATACTATATAGGAGCGATTTGCATTGTAATAGAAAATATGTAAAGCACCAGTGTGTCTAGATATTTGACATTTTACAATTTTAATACTTGACATAATTATTTTGTTAATATTAAAATAATTTTGGTAATATTTTATTAATATATAAAGTATGATTATTTAGGGCCCCCAGATGGAGCAGCAGGATTTTCAGCAAGCACAGGAGCACCAATAGTCAGAACTCCCTGGATTGAAACTCTGTATTGCCAATGGTCGGTTGGGCTGGGACACACAAACCAGTGCATTCTGTTACGATCCCGACCACATTACAGATCGCATCCCTCCACCTGAGCTTACGTCATCAAGGCTCATTAAGGTTAATAGCCTGCACCTGGCACGGCTCTAATTAAGCTGGCTGAAGCCAGTGTGTGGTGCCTCTCAGTGGGTGTCTATGACAGGGACAGTTTTGGTATCTTCTTGATCCATTTAAAGGAGTCAGAAGTGTACGATCACGAGATCGTAGGTACTTAGCTTCTTTGGTTATGGTCAGTTTTGGAGACTGCGGTAAATGCCTGGTCGGAAGCTGCTGCTTCTGAATGCCTGCAGGTCTGCCTTCAATTCTTTTTTGTTGCCTGGATCATAGACGGGGCCATCCATCCCCTCCGGGACCACCCGCAAGAGCCCAGCACTCCGGTGCTCATAGTGGTGACTCACCTACCTCATTGGTATGGGTTCGCTCGCCTGATGATGTCCCTCTGGCGCTGAGTGGGGAATGCCTCCTTTATTTGCTTATTAATTATCTTTTCTTTTCTTTTGTCTGCTGCCCTTTAGCCTCCTCGCTGTGGATCGAGCTGCAAGGCGTGTGTGGCAAGTGCACAAGGCACTCGCCAAACAGACCCGACTTTGCCGGTTTGATCCTAGCTTTTCGGTTTTCTTTTGATATTAAATTATAATTTTGATGGCTTATATCTGCATCTTGTGTCCTCCTTATCTCCCCCATGTAACACATTCTAGGGGAAAGGGTGTGACCAAAACCTGTTTCATGACCTAATTGACTACCTTTTATTCTTTTCTCACATGATTTCCACACCCCCCCCATTCCCAGTCCTACCAAAGCTGTTCACATTCAGTTTCTTCACATAAAAAATAAAGGTTAAGGTGTAACCTGCATTTTGATACATGAATAATTTTAATTTCAATTGGTAAAATTAATTAAATTAAATCTGAAAAATAAATGAAGTTTAGATACATTTAATATAAAGTATTTAATCCCAGTTTTTTATAATTGTTGTATATTTTATATTATTTGTCAAGCAAATAGTAAAGTTGATTTTATCAGTGTACACTATTGTATCATGTTTGAAATTTTGACTTTTCGATGAGTTTATGATGCTGGATGTCCTTATTTTTATTAAATACTCCAGTAAACAGATCTTTTAACTGATGCTTTATCATGAGGCTACATTGAGCCTGGTTTAGCATGCAGAAGGTCAGTTTTCTGTAGTGTGTGACAATCTAACATATTATGTCAGAGTCACAAGCAGAGCTCAATCATGTGCAGAATCACAGGCTGCAAATCAAACCAAACTGGAATAAAAGACACATCACTGCAAGAGATACTTTACCCCTAAATCAAACAAAGAAAATGACAAAATCTTTGTGCTATAAGATCCTCTTCATTAAACTCAATTAGTCTGATGCAGTGTGTGTGAAAAATTTTCAATTAAATCTGCACTATCTCATAATTTCATCTCCTGCTTAGAATAATACAGACTGAACAAGGAAGGGCGGCAAAAAGTTTATGAATATTTTGTCCTACTGATACAAATGTGATCTGGTTACATGATTACACATCTGTATATTAATGTGATGGAATTTATTTTCCATGTGGGTGTTGACAAATGGTTTAAATTTTTTATCTCAATGCAAAATATATTATACTAAACAGTGTGCGAAAACAAATACCAATACTAATATTTGTACTATATACCAAATTTTAGTATTTGATTTGAGACCCAGACAACAATATTCTTATGTGATTTTGTACCCATTTAAAGTTATATAAATAAGTTAAGTTATAAAATAAGTCATATATATATAGTTATAGTTATATATGTATCCGCCAGCCAAACTTTAATTTTAATTAAATCATTTTATTTATTTAGCAGATGCTTTTATCTATAGCCACTGAAGGTTTTGGGCCTAATAATATATTTAGACCTAAATATCAACTTTTTTCCCTTTTTGTTTATTTTAGACTACCAAGGAGCAAGTACAATATGCATAGTGCAGATTAAAATAATTCTAATTTAATAATCTGTCATATGTATATATTTACACATGGCATTTTCTTATATAGTTGTAGTTGACACACAGCTGTATTTTATTCCACTATTTACCTTATTAACTTTACTTACGCTGCACTGGAGCTGCTTCAATATCAAAAAGAAATAAAAACAATGAAATATAAAAAAATACATCATACCATTATTATGTTGCTTAAATCGCGATATACAAATCCAAATATTAAGAATATCCAAATACCTGCAAGCTAAACCGTGCCACTTTCCATAGACAACAAATCTGACTCACTTTTTCATTTACCTTGCCATCCATCATATCACTTCAATTTGATGCTTTTTGTTTAATTCCGGTGCAGCCAGCCGTCACTTGTTGAGCACTGCTTGATTGACATGGACACCGGAGATGGCGGGAATAGCAACAAGACCCAAAAAAGCAAAGGTGTCAGGAAAAAATTAGGCCTTTGTTAGAATGGCAGATTTTTACTGATATCTTAAAGAAATCATTTACCTTAGAGCAACATTTTCACAGTTTCACAGTTGTTTTTAATGTGCAGAGTTTTTAGTTTCTGCAGTCACATAATTGTAATCTTTACTGACCTTACAAAGCTGTTTGTTTCAGCAACTCGTGTTTTGATCATTTTTCCCCACAGCTTTTTCATCTCCCAGAGGGTGCTGTCTTATTATCATGCACTGAATAAGCAGCGGGTGATCTTTACTCTTTTCTGTTGTTGGAAAATTCCCAGCTGGATCATGCCCCTTACCAGCGAATAAGTTAATTTCTCTAGAACTTTAGTGGCTGATCTATGACTAATGTGCTTTTAATGGATTCTGCCGATTATCTGCTAGCTGGCATGCACAACTTGACTGAAATACAAAGAGAAACTCTGACACACTGAAGTATTAAATCTCTTTTCAGGCAAATATAGAGACTTTTGATTGCGGCTAAAATGCTCTTAGTAATGCTGGCAGAATAAGGACCGTTTTACTGAGCTGGTTAGTTGTCTTTCAGGTATGAAAAATAAAAGAAGACATTTTCTTCAATGAGCTGCTTTTAGATTCTAACAAAGGCCAGGTGTCTATTTGAGCCTGCTCAGTGGATCACACCAGTGTGGTGTGTTCAATTTACACCACAGCTCCGCTGGGTACATTAGAGCACATTAAGGTAGGGGAACAAACAATCCCCCCTGTCTGGAATGGCTCTGTTTTACCCAGATCCGTGAGCTCAGTGCCTCCCCAGTTCCTACTTCAGTGGATTAACTGTGCATGTGATAATTACTGAGAACACCATCTCAGAGAGGGGTCCAGGCAAGCACTGACATTAACCATAATGGTCTTCCTGGGTATGTAGAAGTTTCAGGAAAAAAACCCAAAACAATAAACAGCGGCCAAAAGTACCTGGACACATTACCTTAAGGGTTTTGGAAATACAATTCCAAAAACATTGCTGTTACATATGAAATTTAAGATCTCCTATCAAACTATAACAGTATCTCCTTTTTGGGAAATAATTGGTGGGAATTTGTGCCCGTTTAGTTACCTTTTGTAAGGTCGGGCACTGATGTTGGCTGAAAAACTGATGTTCCAATAAATGTGTTTGGTGCAGGCTACTGCAGATCCTCCACAACATCAAACCACATATTAATGGACGTTATTTTAGGGGCAAAACATTTCTAAATAATATAAAATGAGATATTAAAATTACATTAAAATATCAACAACAACAGAAACAACAACAACATAAAACCTATAAATATAAGTAAATACAATTTACAAGACTCACTATTTGTTTAAAACCATATTGTGTCAAATGTGTGATATTTTATGTAACTAATCCATATAAAAATAAAAAAATTGCCATATTTTATTTAACAAATCTGCATGAAAAGGAGCCATATTGATTTTTTATTTAAATAATTTAATTAACAAATCAGCATATGTACTTTTCTCAATAGCTGGTAGCAAAGGCATTGCAGGGAGTTCATGGACACGTTGGTGGGGCAGTAATAAATAAACTGACTACTATAACTTGATTCAATTAAGTGTGTTTTACGCTGTGAAGTGTAAAGTATCTCTAATAATTTTGTTCTTTGTGTATCCAGGCAATTTGTTGTTAAGCTGTTTGTGAAGAAACATTCCCATTTTAAGCGTTTAAGACGTTGTTTGATCAGCCTGTTTACCATTGTGTGCATCTGTGTGTAGAATTACCATTCGTGTTTTGCTAGTTTATCTGTGTGCCAATGTGTGTGTCTGTGTATACAAACTGCAATAGCTTTTTACACAGGGTAGCTTATCTTTCATAGGCAGAAATAACTCCCCAAATACAAAGCAGGTTTATGCCCAGAGTTTCAAGAGCAAGTGGAAGGTGCATTTAATGGAAACTAAAGTATACTTTATTATATTAACTGATTGTGGAGCTCATAAATTGTTCTCATGGTTAATTATTTCATTTAAAATAAGGACGCAATTTGTATCAGATGTATTATTACAATGTATCATATCAACTTACTATATTTCCTATTTTATAATTATTTTGTCATGTTTTTTATATAACTATAGTCCCATTTCTTTGGTCAGCCTGTCCCTGATAAAATTATTCGACCAAACATCTTTGAAGATCTAAACAAACATATTCTATTTATAAGGATTTTCTTGTCATGTTTTACACATTTTGGTTACATTCATGACATGACAGGTCATTTTGGGTTAACCAAGGTTTATCAGTTCAAGTATTTAATGCCAAACAAACTACTATACAGTTCTGTATTTCTTATTGACCTTTGAATTGTGGAATGAAATTGGAGCAACCTGAGGAAACCCACACAGAAACGGGGAGCACTTACAAACGCAGGACCTTTATGCTGGACCTTTATGCTGTGAGGCTACTTAATGAGTCATCATACCACCAGTGATTTTCACATAAAAAACATAGAGTTATTTTAATCGGTTAATACCATTTGATTGAACAGTGTGTTGGTGGCAGCATTGTGTTAAATATATTCTTCTTGGCAGCAGGGAGAGCAATCTAACAAACCTAGAAAATCGTTTTAATAATTTCTCTTGTCTGTTCCCATTAGGGGTTACCACAGTGGATCGTGATTCTCATTATTGACTTGGCATCAGAGGTGTCAAAAGTATTCACTTTCATTACTTGGGTATAGATACTAGGGTTTAAAAATACTTTTTTTTAGAAGTTGAGGTATCAACTCAAGCTTTTTACTCAAGTGAAGGTTTAAAAGTACTTAAAGTAAAAAAATTAAAGTAATGTAAGGGGCACCATTATTAGGCTACAGGGGCCTATAGTGCACCTCCCCAAAAACATTTTTCATCTTAAAGCCATAGTGAAGATAATGTTATATTAAAATGTTAAGACTCTCGCCGCTGGTGTGCTATAGCGGAAAATACAGCTCAACCTTCAACTGTGTGCTTTGTTGACATTATTTCAGTAGGAAAAAAATGCTGCAACACCTAGCTACATGTCCCAGTAATCATCTTAGCTACAAGGAAATAGCACGAGGACATCAAGGACAAATTAATTGCTGTTCGACATGCAGGCTTTGCAAGAAAACAGGGAGTCAATAAAAATCAATATTTTACCTCATGGGTTCTACTCAATTATGTACCTTTAGTTGAATATGAGTACATAAGAGTGTGGGGGTTAAAAAACTAATGAGCTGCACTATTCACTATGTTTACAGTGTACTGATGAGTCTGTATATAGCGCTATAGGTCACCTCTTGTTCAAATACGAGCCCTAAATCTTTTCTCACTTCATATAGAACCCGCCGCTGACCATCTGCCCTTTATTTTTCCCTCTCTCCTATCTCATGCTCTCCCCTGTGCGCTGGCCTGACCGCAGCGTTACCTCAGGGATCTGTAAATGAAGTCTTAGTTCTGTTTCAGTGAACCCAGCACTACCCATTAACACAGCGAGTGCTCTCTGTCTTAGCGTGAGTGATATTCTGACCAAACACTGGGCCAAAACACAGTGGTACCCATACTGGAATGAAACACCACAGTGACCTTGACATTGTAAGCTACAAAAAACTAAATTCAGTTCAAGTGCTGTGTTCTGGTCAGAACTACGGTGAGCTGAAAGCGCAGTTCAAAATCACTGGGAGCAAGACACATTCAAAAGAATTGCTTTTTACATGCAGGGGGAAAGTAACTAATTGTATTTACTTGTGTTACTGTATTTAAGTCTTTTTAAAAGTAAACTTACAACTTGTACTTTTATTTCTACTTAACTGTGTTTTGTACTAAGAATTGTTATTTGCAATTTTAAATCAAATCCATCACTAAGTAAAATGGACTAAAAATACTCCTGGGAAGCTAGTGAATTACAAGAAAACCTTTAAAAATGCCCCAGAATGCATGAAAACCCACACAATATGGCAACCCTGTACAAAGCATGTACATAACGAAGGTTCAGTTATTGTCATAACATAGAATATGTCATGTAATGAAGAACCTTTTATGATTGAACAATAGTAAAATTAATTACTTTAAAATAAAGGATTAGTAAAATACATCATTAGACAAAAAATAAATATTAAAAAAACCTGGCGACACTTGATAGAACCCAGGGTTTCCAATCATACATCATACATTTTTTTTTTTAATGTTTTTGGGATGGTCTGTACTAATTTACATTTTCAGCATTTAGCAGACGCTCTTATTGAGAGCGACTTACAGAAGTGCTTTCATAGAGTATCTTCATACTTTAGTTAAACTAAAACGACAGTTAAAAATTACAAACTCTGCTGAACCCTGTCAGAACCTCCCCCCCTCCTTTCTTACTTCCCAGTATGTAAATCAGTGTAAGTGCTTGGTGAAGAGATGCGTTTTTAGTCAGAAGTTTGAACAGTCTATGGAAGCTCTTTCCATGTACAGAGAAGAGCCTTGATGCATGCTTTTCTCTAGTCCTGGGTAGAGGATCGAGTCGGGCCAGACTGGTGGCTCTGAGGTTATGTAGTACAGTGCGGGGTTTGATTAGATTCTGTAGGTATCTTGGTGCTGTTCTATTTTTGGCTTTGTAAGACAGCATCAGTGTTTAAACTGAATGCAAGCAGCTACAAGAAACCAGTGAAGATAATGCAGCAGTGGGGTGATGTGGCAGTATTAAGGTTGATTAAACACCAGACGGGCAGCCGCATTTTGGATGAGCTGTAGGGGTTTAATAATGGACATTGGAGCACCAGTCAGAATGGAGTTGCAGTAGTCCAGCCATGAGATTATAAGTCTGAACAAGAATATGAGGAGAGAGCGGAATGATTTAGTCATGTTAGTTACATGAGAAGAGAAGGTTTGCTGGTTATCCCGAACAACACCAAGACTTTTTACATTATCAGATGGTCATCAAGAGACATGACAAGGTCCTGGGTTGAATTTACACATTACACAAATACAACCAACAATGTACAAATTCTGTACAAGCATGTTTTCGATTATATATTTTTTTAAAAACTGTGAGATTTATATTTATTTGTCCTGATTGTATAACACAGGAGAAACCCCCACCCCCAAAATAACTCATATACTCTGCTTACATTTTAACCTCAAAGAAACTACTGTGACATATCTGTCACAAACAAATTCAGAAATGTGTTGAATGTGATCTATTTTTTCTGTTTTATATGTCTCCTAATTTCAGTTCAGGTGAAATGGGTCTCTTATGGGTTCAATAAGATAATTCTTACTTGAGTAGTTTTTCAGACTAGCAACTTTACTAGTCAAAAAAATAATATTTTTACTTGAGTACAATATTTAAGTACTCCTTCCACCTCAGGTTACATGCGTTTAAATCATGAGGGTCATGAACTAAAAAGGTAAAAACTTTATTTGGAGGAAAAAACATGTGGGTCTATCCCCTATCTGTATTCCTGCTCCCTATCCCCTATCTTTCTTTCTATGTATGTTCTCAATCAGATTTGCATATGTATGAGTAACTACATGTATATAAAATGATTGAAAAGACCTAATGAGTGAATTACTGAAAAAAAAAACTTAAGCAGCAGATGTAAAGAATCCTAGGAGAAAGGGACACACGGAGAGATTTAAGTTTGGGCTCTTAGGGAAAAAGTCAGATACACTAAAGCACTTTGTATCAAACAGGATCAAGCTTAATTCACATAAAACACCACTTGCCCAGATCCTCTGCTTGGCTTTAAAGTTAAATAATTTGGCAGAAAGAAAGTATTGATGGTATCATTTGATCAGCAGCACATTAATAATTGGTTAAAGGATTTACTCTCCAAACAGAGACCTAAAACTCAAGTTAGAATTGATTTTTCTCTATTTCCCCACAGAGTCTTAGACTTCTATCACAGCATATACTTCCAGCAGTGTGCATTTAAGGGGTGCAATTGGTCCCACTTAATTTGGAAGTACATTGATTTAGAACCACTATCATTATGTAGCACCACTGTGTGCCGGATAAAATTCAAAACACTTAACTTGCACTGTTACTTTGTCAAGCAGAGTTCCAGTATGGTTAAAGCAACAGCAGGAGGTGGATGTGAAGCGGTCCAGGTCCTTTCTGTGTGGATTTTCTGTGAGCATGTTCTCCCTGTGTTTCTGCATGAGTTTTTACACTGGATGACAGTGGAGGATAGATGGCATGGGAAAATCCTGCTCCACCATGTGTGCACTCTAAATACATAAATAAATAAATGTATTTTTTTCCATTACCTACTATACTTATTGTCATTTGTGTGGTGTGCTCACCAAAGAACAATTTAGAACATGCAATCAGTCTGTTTTGCATTTATTTGGTGAAGGTAGTAAACCTACAATTCTAGAGCTGAACATTGATAAAAGCTTTATATGGTAGATATTCAATTCTTCTTATTTATTTTTGTCCAACTACTATATTTGATTGTTCCTAGATACCTTGATTAAATAATTGCATTCTATTTTCATTATTGAAGGTGTATTATCCTCACAAATTTTAAGGTATATTTTGGTTAATGCCTGCAGCAGATAAAACTGGCCTCCAGTCTGCTGAGTGGAAAAGACTGGGCTAAGGCAGTGGGGTTATCAGGTGCCAGTACAGAAAGTCAATGTGGCATGGGGCCAGATGTGAAGCCAACTTCACAAGCAAATCCAAAACAGTATGGGTAAATTAGAAGGAATTGGTGGGACTTTACATGTGTCTCAAGTGTGTGTGAGTTGAATATACTGTACGTACACCCACTTAGGAGTGATTGGTTGATTGCTCACGCTATACTGGGAGAAAAAGAGGGTAAAGTGCATAAAAAAGACAATTATCAAGGCATGTCCAGACCCATTACACAAAAACAAAACAACTGACATGCTATTTTGACCATTGTTTTCTGGTGCTACCAAATCTGTACATATACAAGCACTTACAAAAACATATCCTATACACAAATACATGTGTGTACATAATTTATTAAAGAATCCTAACAATATTAGTGCTGCTCTTTGTGTTTAGCTTTTGATTTAGTGTTTCGTCAGTTTAGTGTGGCCCAGTGGCCCCCTGACTGAGGGCGGATTTAATGTAATAGCCATAGCCTGCAGACCGGATCAAGCACCCACCACTGAACATAAACCCCATTCCACTCTGCACCTTGTTCTATTTTCTTCCTCTGCTAATAAAATCCCCTTTAAATCTGACCAGGAAATGATTGTTCTGTCCTTTAGCTGATCGGTTCCTGGAAAGATTAGGACATGTCCAGCTTTCAACACCATCCACAGAGTCAGCCACCAAATGTGACAAAACCACAACAACAGCAGAACCAGCAAGAGCTACAATTGAACAGACTGTTCCTAATTAAAGCTACAATAATCTTCAATGTTCTAATAAAACAGATCAATCACATGATCAATTTAAAACTCTATGATGTTTTTGACACTTGAGCCCTTCAGTATCTTCTGCACTTTGTTAGATAATTTGTTTTGGAATAATACATGCAGCTAAAAAGTCCTCATTTTCATAATTGTTACAACAAAGACTAAAAGCTTGACATACCCTGAAAAGGTGGCATGACCGTGACTCACAAGCTCAAGATTTATTCTATAACATCCGTGACCTGGCTATCAGTGGCCGTCTTTTCCAGGGGTCTGTTTAACACTGATAATTG
>JAYDZG010000011.1:14618305-14629009 GCA_034509265.1 Microcambeva bendego
TGGTAAGCTTGAAAACATGGAGTGGCAAGCACAGTCTGTAGTTAACTAAACAAGCATGCTCACACACAGTGCCATTATGAGGTAAGTATTGCGTAACACCTGCTTCAGAGAGGTGAAAAGGGGAGATCGCTGTTGGCCCGCCTCCCCCAGAGAAAATCTTACTTCAAATAGGCCAGATTTGCTGTGAATTTGCTAATAGACTTATATGACAGAACCCTTCAGAATTTTCTCAAAAGGGGAACTTGAACCCATTCTACAGCCTGATCCTTTTTAATCAGTAGTTCTGATTGGTTAGTGCTGCTTTTTGACATAAAAAAAATAATGAAGAATGAAAGAATATAAAATAAGGAAATGAAAATACTGATTGTTCTTATTTAAACTAGCTGCAGTGGTTAAAATTAATAATGAAGCCTAAATAGTTTTCAGCTCAAAAACATCTTTAGTCTCTATTTTCACTGGTCTAATAAATTAAAATGTGTTTAATCATTAAAATGTTTTAGCTGTTCATGTATGTCTATTTTTTAGCTGGCTAAGAGAAAATGATGTGTTTATATTTTTTTGATTCCTTCTGGAGCAGATGATAATGTCTTTTCCCCTGGGCCTCTTTCCCTGTGACTGGACTGTGATGAATCTTCCATTAGACCACAGACATATGTCGACACTGAGCTATGCTCACATAATCATAAGTTGTGCCCAACAGAGTGCAATGGACAATGGGATGAAAGGATTTTATAGATCCACTGACACTAATGCCCAATTATATAACATTACTGTTACCCAATATACTGCTCACAATTTGATACTGTACAATAAATCATGTCTCTTTTATTGCCATAACTATGTTACTGGTCTTTCAGCAACAAGTTTACCTGATCTGATTTCATGAAGTGTTGTATTTAAAAGTTTTATATAACTACACCTAAAATGTACCTGCCAAAAAGAGAATTCAAGGGTATTTGGCATACACAAAAATTATAGTTGAAGTGCAAAAGATATTAAAAGTGCATTAGGGTCTCAAAGTCTAAATTTACAGTTAGAAACAATTTACATGTCGACAAACTTTTTAAAAATCTAACCATGTCTATAAAGTAAATATTGATTTAGCCTTTATGGAACGCCAACACAAATTTGACTATAATCCAGAATCTATTGTTCTATGCAGTGTAGAGCGTCTTCGATGTTTTGGGATTGTTTTCATCAAAATGGCTCTGGGATCTTCTTAAGGAAAATACAGTGTTGATTCAAAATTTGTACCCTTAAATTGTTGTATATTTTTTATATAAGCAGCATTTGAATAATTGGATATTTTAATAATAAACCATTTACCTCGTGTCAAGTTAAATTAAACACATTCTATATATAATGGATCAGCTCCAATTGATAGATTTTCAGTAAACTGTCATACAAAACTGCAGAAAGACTAAATACACCAATAAAATAAACTCAAACAAAATAACAACAGCAATAGGATGGACATAATATTCCTAATTTTATAAAAACCTGATTTGATTAGGAGTTTTCAAAGCAAACTGAAAATGCAATGATTTCCCAAAAGAAATCTAAATCAATACGTCTTCCTTTTAATCAGTGGATGTAAATCAAGCAGCAGTATAGCACAAATTCTTTAGCCATTAGCTCACACTGTCTGAGCTCAACGGGCTTTAAACTGTGGCATCCTGTGGGTTGCTTTCACTTTGTGGTCCCCCAACTGTGTGGTTGGCAGCTTCAGCTTTTGAGTTTTTTTATTCCAAGTGGACCTTACATACTCAGGCTCTCTTCACAGTGTGCTGCCTCATCACACTTGCAAACATTCTGTCCACAATTCCTCACTTCCTGCTTCAGTGGTCTCCTATCAGTTCAGACCACTGGGACTTTCGTATCTAGCTGGGTATACTGCTCTAAAATGACTCTAAACCTTTGGTGGACAATATTGTAAAGTATACTAGTGAACTCTTGCGATCTGCATATGTCATTTAAATAAGATTCTGGTACCAAAGGTGCATATTTATCGGGTGTTATTCTTTTGTTAATTTAGTAATTATTATTTTATCTTTTGTTTTCGTGGCTTTTCAGAGCTCACCTGCCCATTATCCTTTCCCTGTCACATTAAATGTGTTTTTTTGTTTGTTTGTCTTTTTTAATATGTATTTTAAATGGTGTAAATGCAATTTTCACATTTTTCTCTGCATTCACAAAAACAGACATTTATCAAAAATGCACCATGGCTATTGGATATAAGGTACTAATATATACAATTTTCTTTCTTTATGATCTTCATTACACTTTCAACAGTGGAAAGAACTTGACTGCAGGCCAGCTAGTCGAGCAAACATACTCTGATAATTGTTGTCACTCGGGTGGAGCAACTGTAAAATACTCTATCACATCAAAGCTGGGTTTTCAAAAACATGTGTGTGTGTCAGTTGAGAAGTGTTCACAGTCAGCGGTGGATGGCTGAATCAGGAGTGGAGGATGTCATCAGAGTAATTGTACAAAGTTATTTTATTGCATTAAATTTTCATCAATTTCTTATTTTTTCTTATTCTTATTATCATGCCTTTTCACAGGGAGCTGCTAAATGAGGCAAATCCACAAGTGTATAAAACCATTCTATCCATAAGTTCCAAAAGTATAGTTTATATTTCTAATAAATGAGATGAAATGAGATGGGCAATGGACATTATTAAATGCACGTTCGGCTCTATTTCTTTAAAATTAAAAAATACAAAACAAACGGAGCATCAGTAGCTGGTAAACAGAACACAAAGGTTAAGCAGAGCTGTGACAAAGTGGAATATGTTGAGTTCAGACAGTGCTGAGTAATACAACATGGAAGCAGTGTTGCTGTTATTGATCTGTGAGATTCATTAAGTGCCAACACACACCTCGCCCCTTTTCTTCTTTTAATAGAAAGCAATGTGTCAACCTAGTGCTCCCGGCAAGGAATGACCCAGAGGTGTGTTTCACAAATAACAGTGTGCCTTTTGAGGGCCAGCCAGCCCCACATAATTCCCATCTAAGCATTCCCTAATCTCTATTGAGCTGTCCTTGGGCCATTACATTTGTTTGGAATGAAATAGTAATGATTTCTAAACACAGCCCTTTGCACACGTCTACTATAAACAGACAGCTAAAGTTTACTCTGTCAGAGATGGGTCGGTCCAAGGCTATGTTTAAAACAATCTACACATAATTGCTCAGAAGACATGCAGTCAATTTGCAGGATTGGTGCAGAAAAGCAGCTCAAAATAGCTTCCTCATATATCTTCATGACAGAACGAACAGATTGGACAGTTAAAACTATTATTGGTTATATAAACACATTCTAGCAACTACTATTAGTTTAAAAATAGTAGCACTATACAGTATACAGTAGCACAATACAGTAGCACTGTAATTGTTTTTTTTTCACACACCCCTCAAAAAGACAAACAGATTAATAATGTATGTGTTTCAGGTGAAGAGTAATTGCTCAAATAACTACCAAAGGAATGTAGAAAAATATTTAATTATAGTCAACCTAAGCCAGTTCTTTAGAGAAAAACCTTTATGGTTAGGTGGTTATTTTTGTTTCACACATTTACAACGAGCTTCCTGCAAAACACTAGTATCTTTTTTCTGCTATTCTTAGGTGACCCTGCAACTCTGTTTAGATGACCGCTGGATTCTCTTTACCTTTCTCATCATTAATCTGAAGGCTAGTTGTAAAGGCTGTGTGGGGCATCTTATAAATTCAAGAGGATCTACAAGGTCTGGGAACATAATGTTAAAAGGCTTGCTGGGGTTTTGTAACCCACTATGCTAACAGAAATGTCAAAAATGAAATAAAATATCATAGTAACATATATAAAGTATCTAAATAAAACATAGAAGAATATTAGTTTGCCATCCATGTATCTCTTCAGGCAGAAAAGTCTTGATTTTCTAAGAGCTGGGAAAACCTGTCATGAATTATCAGTGAATAAAGACATTAGTCTTATTTGACAGTCCCAGATTTTCACATCGGTCAAAGATCTCAGACAAGACAATAATCACAATAACAATAACAAAGTCATTCTTAGTAAACCCCTCGTGCAGATGCATGACAGTAATACCCCAATAATGTCTCAAGTGTTTCCATCTAGGATGTAGTTAATTCAATACATCATTACAGCTCCACCCACTGAGATTCAAGTAAGTAAAGCTTGTCAATTCTGTGCATCCTTGCTTGGGGGGTAACAGCATACGACATTGAAATATTCCTATTTTATGAGGAGAGTGCTGGAGTACAAAGATAAAGTTGTTGAGTAATGCATTGCCAAAAAAGTGACTTCTCACTGCCACCGCACAATACTGTCCCGGAATGAAAATGGACTGGAAGTCACGATAAATAATTCCATGCATTGAGCAAGGCTGCCCACAGCTCTGTATCAAGCTAATGTGATCTACTGAGGGGGCCGTTTGTCTTGCGCTGTCATGTGCTTGGAGCATGCAAACCTCTCCAGGCACTCCTTTTACATCCAAAATAGAAGAAATGTTCCTCAACCGTTCTGGTCTCTTAATAATATAGATGTAAATTCTGTGTGATTTTAAGAAGTAGGGCCAGATGATTTGTGCTCCATTAGCTGACAGATGTCTGTGAAAAATCTGAGACCTGGAAGCACAGCCCGGGCTAACGTGGTCTGGCTTCGGGAGGATGTATGCGCAGATAAAAGGAGCCCATGATTACTAGCTCACTGGAGAAATGGGATGTGGTTGGGTGTGTGACACGACTCGAGTGGCCTACTTTAATCCCAGCCTTTATTCCTTCATCTCCCACAAGACTCAGAGGCATTACAGGAGATCAATGCAGAGCAACCATGCATTATGGAAGCCTAGGTGCACTGAGCTTTCTCTCTGAAATTGCTCCTAAGTGAAAACCTAAGAACCACAAGCAGAAATAATACGGACGTTTAGTCAGGTACTGCGCATAATTAATAGCTCACACTTGCATTAAGTGGACTGACAGAAAAATAATTTGCTCTTATGATGCCCTATGTTTTCCATGATTCGCCATTCTAATGATGTCTCCAGTTTCATACGACTGAACTCGAAATTTATTATCACTTATGTCTGGTATAATGAGGTTAATTTCCAGACTTCCAAATTAGCCTTGTCCACCCTGACCTACAGTAAATCTGCTGCATTATTAAGGAGGGAATATGACAACTAATTTCCCCTATACTTCATCTTTTGGCTCTTTAGTTCTTAATGTAATTCCTAATGTGCTCATCCTGAACCATGCATTGACCATTAAATCTTTAACAAGGCTGCAGAGCAAATAGATTCTTTAAAAAATATCTTGTAGAGTATTGAAAAAAATATACTAACTCATCATGTATGGCCAATATGATCTATTTCTAGTAGTATGCTTTTTATTTTATATTTAAAAAACACTGGATGGAGAACATTATTATTATTATTATTATTATTATTATTATTATTATTATTATTATTATTATTATTATTGTTATTATTATTATTATTGTGATTATGATTGTGTTTGTGATTGTTATTATTATTATTTTGCATTTTTATTCCCAAACTAGTTCTACCCAGGCAGTTTTAGCTATGTGGTTAAGGTACTGGTAAAAAGGTCTATTGTTCAAGAACGACGACTGCCAGGTTATCACTGTTGGCTCTTGAGGAAGCCCCTTAACCCCCAGTTGGTCAGACAATACACTGTCACAGCACTGTAAGTCATTTTGGATAAATGCAACTGCTAAATGCTAATAATGTCAATTAATTTAATTGCATACTTGATTTCCACCTATAGGTACCTATAGGACAAGGTACTGTTTTCAATAAACCTGATGGCATGTTATTGGAACTAGGTGTTTCCACACTAACGTCCTGTGACCAAGCTCTTTATTTTGACCTGTCGTTGATGATATGTTCCTTACCAATTATCCGGTGTTTCCAGTCTGTTCTGGTTCTAAACACAACACAACCCTAATAAAAGTAAAAATAAATACACATTAGCAACAAGTGTATCTTAAATAAATAAACTTACCAGACTTCGAAGGGGTTTTTAAATACCTTAGGGCAGGCACATGTGTAAAGTAAATTTTTGTTCCAGATGAAAGGTTTTTTTGGTATGCTAATGAGTGCTTGTGCAGACTGACTAAAAGCCCAGTGCACTGCTTCCAAAAGTCCACATTAAAATTCAGCAAGTGGGATGCAACCCATTTGCCTTTTGTTTTTTCATCAGTTTGCCATAAATAGTGACTTGTTCTTTTCCCATACTGCATATAAACTATTCAAAGTAGTAATTAATCGCTCTGCTGAGGCCAATTCCAACCGCTGCTGTTAAAAAAAAAGTTTTTTTTTCACCCAGTCTGTGTGCTGAATGTAATGGATCCCAGTGCAATAGAAAGATTCCTGTTACACCAGCAAGGAAAAGTAATGAATAATTACTTGATTTCTTTTTTTCCAAGGTGACATTTAAAAATAATTCTCAGTGGGAGAGGGCACACACAAGCAGTCAATAAAAAGTATGCTATCGGAATAGGAAAAATTAGTCTGACACTTTTCTGTCCTTCAAAGCTGCACGTAGAAAGAGACAGGAATGAATATAAAGACCTTGTTACTGTGAAATCTTTACCTTTTTGCATTTGTCATTGTTTGATTGCTAGGTTGAGTGGTCCAGGTTATCTCCAGGAACTCCAGTTTTCTCACACAGTCTAAAAACTAAAGTGAGGTGAACTGGAGATACAAAATGATCCATCAAGTGTCCAGCCCTGAATGTAACCAAAGTGCAAACATGATGTTAAAATATTCATAAATAAATACAATAATTAAGTGTTGGTGTGTTTACCATGATTCAGAAATTCAGAATTCAGTAAACACCATTTAGCATTATCATTTTTTTATTTTTCAATCAGTACAGAATGCAAGTGTGTATGTTTGTGAGTCAACCATATAAAGAAACCAACCTATACATTCATAAGTTTTAAGTGATCTGCTTTTGATTCTGATGTTTCTTTTCTGTAATATTACTGAGGGTCAGAAAATGTTGTCTGGCCTGGTGATGAGTGTGTAGGCATATCCTCCAGCTTATTTATTTATTTAGTTAGTTTTTTGGTTTTACGTTCTGTTTATGAACTTCAGCTACTTGTTCTATTGTGCGGTGTTGACTTTCTCATTTTTAATAATAATAAATCTGGGGCCAGGGCGGCAAACCCAAAGCAAAACTGTTTATTTTATTATGTATTAACTTGCAAATTCAGTAATTAAATATTATTCAATACTGTTTTGGCTGTGGGTTTAATTATATGTCCTGGTGGAGACTTTTATTTAAGGAAGAGTGTGTGTTAATAATATAGTGGTTTCTTTATTTTGCTTACATCAGCATGGTGTGTTTTTATGGCACTCTCTCAAAAGCATAAAACATTCTAAACAAATATAAAACTTGCCAAAAAGCACAAGTGTTACAGTTCACTGCTAAGTCAGCAAAAGTTTATTTATTGAAGTGTCAACTGTTAAAGCATGATTCTATTTGTCTTTAATGCATGTGATGCTTCTCTCCGTTTGTAGTCTTTATATTGCACTTGCTCTGCAGGAGTGCTTTTGTGTATGGTATGAAAGCACTTAGGGTGACGGCTCCGGGCTCATCTGTGCTACCTGCTTTTTCATTATGTATGGATGGTTCTAGGTGCAATTCAATCAATCCATTGGGTGAAGAAGAAGAAAAGATTAAAAGAGAATTGTTGATTGGCTGTGGTAGAAAGCCAGGAGTTTAATCGCTTACCCAACAATGAAAGGTTAATAACGCTGACATGGTTCATCAGCCTAAATAAGTAGATCAATAAAACACACACATGAGAAAACTAGTATTTGCTGTTCCTCCTGACTGACTGATTGATTGCAGTAATAGTTCTGGCCAAATTAGTCATCAAAAAGCTTTTTAAATAAAAGACTTTTCAAAACAAAGAAAAAAATGTGATTTCTTTTATTAAACTATGAATATTTTACATTGTTCAGTTCATTTTAACATGATAACACCCTGGACGGGGCGTCAGTCCCTCATAACTTACACTGTTTTATTAAACTATTAGATTTATAAAAACTGCTCATTTTTTACCTTGTCCCTTAAAACTATTGCTGTTTTGTGCAAAACATCACACATGTTTTTATGATTTATTCAGATATCTAGGTTACCAATAAACAAAGGCTGTAAATAGACCAAGTTTCCTGAGTCAATTCTCATTTTTCATCCAAGACAGAGTAAAATAATATTTATGTATAGAGACCACAATCAAGTCTTTTCTGTGTTATCCCTGACTGTTTCTGTTTAATCAATTAATCAATCTAATGCTTCCTGTCAAGCCTATATGACAATGTAAGCAATCACTCCAATACTGTGCTTTACTTAAATACAAGCTGTAGTGTATATCAATTTCTTCCAGCATCACCCTGATAGCCAGTCCAGCTATTGGTTTCAGTTTGTCTTTCGCAAAATCCGCGATAAGACTTAAGCTCCCAGTGATTAAGTGATGGTGTAGATCTCAAAATAGCTGACAATCAAAATGGAATTCAGCTATTTGAATGATCCTCCAATCATCTTGCAGATGCTTCGCATCCATACCCGCCCACAGCTCAATTTGTTCGGGGTCTGGACAAAATCGTGGCATTTATCCAATGACCAGCAAGTTTTGAAGAAATAATAAAAAACCATTCCATGCAGTCCCGTTGAAGTGAATGCATTGACTCTACAGGAATGTATGAGAAGTTCAAATCGAGTCAGTCAATTTGTTATAAGTAGCTGATTCTGAACAAACTCATCTTTGAGATGAACATGTTCTAATATAGAATAATGTTCTTTATAGTCAATAAAATCTTAACACGTCTATATTACACCATTTAATTTTTTACATTTTAGGGGAAGCTGAATGGGAAAGGGAAGCTTCCCTTGCAATCTTAGATGAATCACCACTGATAAACAGAAAACATAAGTTATTATTTCTATCACAATAAAACTGTTTCCATAATAAAATACTGATTTAAGATTACTTAACTATCTTACTTACTAGGATTTACTTTACTAGCTTAAATATATGCAGTAAAAATGGAGCCGAATCCTTCTTTTCATCTACAGCTTTATGTACGGCTGCCAATTTATTTTCTGCTGTCATAAATATAATTTTTCATTTTTCACCACTGCTGGAAAGACAATAAGGATTTGTAGGAAGACGGCAATGAAAAATCTAATTAGATCGCTTAATATGACTGGGAAAATGTTTTAAAAAGGTTGACTGGGTAGTAGACTTGGCACAGTCTAAACCCTTTATTTGCATTCATTTGAATTCCTGAAAGTGCACATGTACATATTGCATACTTTATTACTTACAACAAAAACATAGTTATGTTACAAGTGTAATATTAGTTTGTCCTGTATCTTTAGGAAATATTTTTTTGCAGACTCTTGGGTGGACCAGATTTTTCTACGACAAAATAGATTAGAACAGAAAAGAATTATTTTATCTGTCACATATAATGGTACACATTAGCCAAGTACAACTAAATTCTTGATAAAATATCCTATCAATTATATTGCATCCCTGGAGCAGGGATGGTTAAGGGCCTTGACCAAGGGCCTAACAGTGACTGCATGGCAGAGCTGGGATTAAACTGTAAACCTATTGATCGATTACTACAAGGTCTATCCACTAGGCTACCACCGGCCTGTTAAATAAAACATGTAATATGTGAAGAACAATGTATTTTTCTCGTAAGCTTTATGTGTTTGTAGTATGGATTTGTTGTTTTTTTACATAAAAAGTTTTAATGTTATGTAATCTATTTGTCACTTTAGTAGTCTAAGTAATCAACATGGATAAATCATAAACTTCAACAATTGGTATAGTAGTTGGGCAGGTTATAGCCTAGTGGTTAAGGTATTGGACTAGTAATCCGAAGGTTCAAACCTCACCACTGTTGAGTTGCTGCTGTTGGGCCCTTAACCCTCATTGCTCATACTGCATACTGTACTGTACTGTAAGTTTGGATAAAGGTGTCTGCTAAATGCTGAAAATGTAAATGTGTAATTGACTGTTATCGAGTCCTAGCTACATAATAGTAATGAAGTACACATTTTTTCACCCCATCCATACTTTGTTTGCTAATGACTACCCTAGGTGAATATAATATATCTGCATATACTGTATAGTACCTACTTCGTCCCTCCAATTTTTCTTTCTCAACCCCTTCTTGCTTTGAAACCAGCCCAATCAATTAGCGGTGAGCATGGCCACATCTGTGACAAGCCCAAAGGCATCACTCGAGCTTGATTTATGACTTTGAGGTTCAAATCATAAAAAAGCAGCTGAACACAAGCACAGCACTTGCCATTGATTTCCCTCTTCCAATTTACACCACATTGGTAAATCATAGGCATCCATGCACTGTAAACTGACTTAGCCTGCCACCTCTCCACTCACCCCAATGAATCACATTATCGTAACACCAGCAGTGGTAAAAGCCTGTTTGTTTTAACCTGAGATGGTGAAGGATTTCCACCCATGATTGATGTGCCATTCTGTTTTGGGGTGATAACAGTTGATTGTGGTGTCAAACAGAAAGATGCAGGGTAATACATAAGAACATTAACTGCAAGTGCAAGGCTGGGAGATTTAGAATTAAAAAGCTGTAGTCAAGTGGTAGTGGTAGTCATTCTTTATATATATA
>JAYDZG010000011.1:14653861-14666449 GCA_034509265.1 Microcambeva bendego
TGATCCCCAGCCCCACCAAGCTTTTCAAGGATGTAATTGGAACAACATTTTGACTTAATAAGAATGGATTATCACACAGTAAATGTTAACTATAAATTAGATTTAATTAAGGAAACCACCTTTTTAATGGCACTTGGATTTTAATTTTAAATGTTGTATAATTTAATTATTCATAATATGATATCTGAAATGATGATTTTGATGTTTGAAATACAGTTATAAATATTTGTATAAAATACTATTTCATTACATTTTAATGCAAATCTGCTTGAAATGCATTATACAATTTATGCCCAACAGAACTCTCACCTGACTCAGAAGACGACATAAGTATGTAGATTTCATTGCTCACATAAATGTATTCAGGAGTCATGTATCCTTGTGAAAAGCCTCTTAAAGCTTTTATTTATGAATTGGTTTTATATTTACCGGTCAAAGACACAATGTGCTGCTCAGCCATAATGAAACGGATCCGGTAAATGTCACTTTGAAATGGTCAATGAATTCTAATAGATCCAAAAAAGTCATGGTGCAATGAATGCTGAGATTACACCGGTGATGACTAAATATACAGCTGAGAATAGCAGCACAAGCCAAACATGCCTTAACAAGAGAAGTACCTATATAAAGTCAGAGCCATAAACACATTCTCACTGTATTAAATTGGAGCAGGAAGTGACAGCTGAATTTGAATGATCGTTCAGGTGATAATCTTCCTACGGTGGAAACAGAAGCTGGTATCTGTAACACTGCCAACTTCTGGTCACACAACTTTAATGGCACTCAAAGCACTAACCACGGCTGCGACACTCTGTCAGCTGGTTATAAGCACAGCCAGGCTGATAAAACTGCAGAGAGGAAATGAACTGTTCCATATTGTGAAAATATTGCTGGAGGGAGGACACAGGGTATTAAGGAGAATTCAAGGAAGCAGAACTGTGTGACATGGCGCGTGGCCAGCTGCATGTCTCTCCGCGAGTATCGTCTTAGATTGAAAGTAATGCACCAGAATATAATATCTGCAAGGCTTAGATAAAACTATAATATTCTACATAAGAAATATCCCAACTCTATTTTCTTTAAAATTGATAAGAACATAACCCCTAAACATTTAGACCACAGACCTTCAAACTATAAAAAAAACTGCACTGATTTTGTGGCTGGGAACCTTCGGGAGAATTCAGTGTCTAGTTAACCTGGATGAATGTTTTTGGTCTTTGAAAGGAAACCAGAGGAAACCCGTGTTAACACTGGCAGAACATGATAACTCCAAACAGTAAGGACCTGGACTAAACCCAGGACCTTCTTGTTGTGATGTGACAGTGCTACCCACTGAGCCACCATGCTGCCCATAACCCCTCCAAAATAAAAGCTCCTGTATGGCTGTGTGACCTAAAGTCGGGTTACACGATAAAACCATTGGTACCTTTAACTTTATCCATGATTTATTTCATAACAGATATCTTACAACCATAGTGAAAGCTATCAAAGAAAGATCAAATTTTATTCAGCGCGATCTCATCAGCGCTACAAAATAAAAACTGTTACTGCAAAAAAACTGCATAACATTATGACTAAGGCTATATGGACTTCATGTATGTGAGGATCACATTACAGCCCATGAAATATTAGTCTTTTCCTAAATTAAATTTAAATGTAATGTGTCATAGATGTGCCTCATGTTTAATGGTTAATCTGTACCATGAGAGAGTCCTAGTAATCCTACGGCAAACAAGTCATCTATCGTTTAACCGAAATATCCAAGATGACTACAGCAGCTAATAACACTGTGAGTATGCAAGAGAGAGAAACAAAATATGGAACAAATTCACATTTCTTGAGCTGGCTTGGTGGGTATATAAGGTGTAAAAGGCACTCTAAACAGATTTGGGTATGAATTCATCCTTGCAGATCACGTACTACACCCGTACATGATGGGATATTCCAGGAAGACATAGGTCACACTGCTAGAAAGGTCCGACATTGGTCTGAAGAGCAAGAATGTCCAAGTACTACCCTGGTCCCCTATTTTCCCAGACCTGAAATCAATCGATTACCTGCGATCCCTGAACGTCATGCTTGCTCTATGGATACTCCCATATGCATCCACCAACAGCTGTGGGATGCACTTCAGCCAGCATGGCTCCAGATACACACGACAAACTACCAGGACCTTAATGAGACATTACTAATATAACCTTATTATGAGCAACAGCTAGTGTGTAGCTGTGATTGCCTGTGGTGTATGTTGCAATATTTCAGATAGTTGCTACAGTTATATACGGTCATAGAAGAAGAAAAAAACACTACTTCAACATTATCAGTTTTTCTAATTGTACAATTTATGAGTATGTATATGACCAAAATATGTGCAGTGTTTTATTCAATAAATTAGAAAAAAAAATAAAATGGAATAAAACACTGATTTGGGTCACATACAAACCCATTATAAACTATTACAAATAAAGGTGCTGGAGCCTATCCCAGCTTTTCAATGGGCACAAGGCATACGGTAACACCCTGGATGGTGCAAACTTAAAATATTAATATTATATATTAAATTATAAAGTGGTCTATAGGTTTTTTTTCCAAGGCTGCATATACTATTCCCTCCATGCAACATCAATGAAATAAAGATAGCACACAGACATCATTACGAATAGACATTGTATTTGCATACGTATTATTGTTCATTATTAATGTTGAGGTCCTCCCTTGAATTTAAACAATAACCACTATGTAGCATTGATCAGTTGTTCATTTTTGGTACTGAACTTTTTCATTATATAACTATACATTTGTCTTGAAACAATTCTCAACACAAGTTCCTAAAATAAATGATATTTTCCCTTTCTCCAAATGACAGAGAATCCGGTTCTGTTCCAGATCAGCTCGCCGAGAGTCCTGCCAGGCCTCAGTCGGTGGGCTTGGCTAATGGTGATGCAAACAACAGTAAAAATATCCTTTCACTCAGAGTCTCGAGTCATTTGTGCTTTGGCAGAGTGCAAGAGAAATGTGCAACAGTCCAGTGTGAAAGTCCAACATCAAGACCAGGCTTTTGTGGAGTTTAGCGTTTTCATTTGAAACAGTTTTCTGTTCAGTGCTAGTAAGTGGCATATAAATTACAATGTTAGTATCATCTTCAGCGGCAGTATTGTTTAAGGTCAGGTTCCTGAAAATACTTTACATGATAGCTCTGCTTAGAACAAATACTACTCATCAATTAGTCCCACAACTCACACTTCAGCTAAGTAAGCAAACTTTTTACCCTTGTAATCAAAATGTGTGACTCTTATAATTAGACACCAAGCACAGGTGATGCCATCAGCAGAAGAAAAAGAAAAAAAACATGATGCAAACTGCTACATTGATAATTAAAACCTTACTGAATTTACAAAAAAATATTGAACCGGACACAACAGACAGAAATAAATTGTGTGAACTTAAATCGAAATGGCAAAAGAGGGTTAGTTAGAGGCTAATGTAACTTTAACCCACTCGTGCCAGCAGCTTAGGCTCTTACACAAAAAATGATACTTACAGATACTAGTAATCGAACAAATGCAGGACGGAGAAAGCATGATCAAATTTGAGAAATGAACTCTGTCCACAATGGTGTTCCTGGGGCAGCAAGAGTCAACACATGAGAGCTTGAGAGCACAAACTGATGAAGTGTTCAAGAAAGCAACAGAATCCTTTGAAGACCTGATGTCAGACACTCTGAATGTACTTCTTGATCACTACACAGCCGTGTCTGAAGAGTGGGCATGGCATGCTCTGTTGTAGCGTCCAAGCATTCGCAGAGGGGTCAAAGGCCTCCATGTTGCCCAGGGCTGGACCCTCACTGCTTACAATTCCTCCTGTAGCATAGATCTTCCCATCCAGGACCACAGCACTGCATAAAGCAAGAACAAGTAAATGAGAGGGGAGGAGAAGTTGCAGTTTTAGGATGAATGAATGAGCATCAATAATATTAAGCCTTTTACTGCAAGACCAAACGTCTGAAGACAAGGACATGCAGCTATTACAGGAAGCTCTACCTGTTGCTAAATGATGCATAACATCAAGCATTTAGCCAAAGAGAGGCAATATAATGGGTCAATTAAGACTATTCAACAGGGCATTGACTAGCCACTTTCCCATTTTGTCATCAGGTTAGAGCTTGACAGGTTAATTGATGTTGTTAAGTGAAAACATTTGATAGCAACAACAACCCAACTGTAAGGCAATGGATCACACAGGTCAATGGCGCACTCCAAATTCATTTTAAAATTATTTTTTTTACGTGTTTTACACTTTGGCTGTCACTGAAGTTACATATCACACAAGATTCATCACTTTAGGTAATATCGAACACAGTCAATGATAATTTACTTTCTCCAATTGAACTCACTTGCATGTTTTTGGACTGTGAGAACCAGAACACCCGAAGAAAACCCACACAGACAAGACCTGGACCACCCATCAAGGGAATCAAACCCAGGACCTACTTGCTCTGAGGCCACAGTGCTACCCATTATGCCACCCTAAAATGCACCTAAATGAGTCTTAAAAAATACGTACAATGCACTGAGACTAGAAATATTCAAACAAGCTAAATATCTTCATGTTTATTTACAAGGATTAGCTGAAATTGTGCAAAATGAGCAACAACAGGTTTTCTCTAATAAACCATGATTTTGTATCTGGCTAATCAATCTCGGTCTGGCAGACGCCAGAAGAACATTACCTGCTTGATAGGATAGTGCCAAATTTGGTGGAGGAAAAATGTGATTCCAGGCTGTTTTTGATTATGATCAAATGGTTTTATTTGAACTAAATCACTCACAAATAATTAACCTTAAAAAAGACGTCTGGTTAAACGGAAGCCAAATCTGCTCATATCCCGAAATCTAACAGAAGGTGTTATCAGTAGAGTGGAGGTGACAACTCCAAAATAATTCATACTAAGAAGCTTCAGTGGTAATCGCTGTGCATCATGCAACTTATTCCATCACTCCAATAACTATAAACGTCTGTATCATATGAATTCTTTGTTTCATTGATGTTCTGTACTATATCTCAAAGATGACATGGTTCATGTTCAACACCTATTTTATTGTGTTCTTCAGATACCCAATAATAAAAATTTATTTATTTTTTATTATATTTTCTCCTATAATAGTTACACAAAATGCAGGATAAAACTTTCTTGCAATCAACTTAAATAAATCTCTGTTCACAGAAATCTACTGAAGAGCTTTGGAATGAACTAAATTAATTTGGAGATCATTGTGGTTTAACTGGTTAATACATTTTTAAATGTTAAAAATCATCTGCTTATCCCTGCTGTGGATGTTTTTTTTTCATGCATTTTTGAAACCCTGTAATCACTGCAACAGTTCTCATGTGTTTTTTAACTGAGTAATAGATGTTATTTAAAATGTATGGAATTACACTTTTTTAACATAAAACACATGTAAAATTACAGTTTAAAAAAGTACAAGTACACAAAAAACTCCCCAATTACAGTAACATGAGTAAATGTAATTCGTTACTTTTCACTTCTGACAACAGTGTAGTGTAGTAGACATAGAATGTCCATGCTCGACCAGCCTGCCTGCAGTCTAGATCTTTCTCCTATTAAAAATAAGCGACCACTACAAAGTTATAACTTTATTTCACTTTACAATTTCTAAGTCTGTGTTAGACAAAAAGGAGCAGCATTGTTTTATTCTATTAAATTCCTATTCTAGTTTATAGAAAAAAACAACGCCACTCATTTTTGTCAATCACACACTTAAAAATTGTACACTAAAACAAAGTGTTCATTTTGAAGTGGTCTCTTATTTTTTTCCATGAATGTATATAGTGAACTATGAAAATCAGAATTAGACTATAGCCCTATGTAGACGGGATTAGATTTAAGTGGGGTCATGGGGTAGTTCTCTATTTTATGTGGGATCCTCAGTGATTTTAGTTCGGTCCGGAACAACCATGTCTGTGTCGTGCCATGTCATGGACGTCCTCTGACCAAATTCCAGGCAAATTTACCTCCTGTTTTTCGCTGAACTCTGAGGTCATCTGATAATTTCTGTCCCGTTGGGACGCACATCTCCGAGTTTCTACAAACGGACGCAGCTTTGCGTTTAATAAAATAGATTTTTGGCACCTGCTACACACCGTACTTAGACAGTCAGCGCTCGTTTCCATAGAGATCCTCGCAGTAAACAAAACAGAGAAAGGAAAACGAAGGAGATAATGAATGATTTAATTAGTGTAGGGGGTAAAACTTAATCTCCAGACAGCTGGTAGAACTGTATCAGGAGGACAAAACCTAAATCAGCAAGGAAAAGACGATCACGCAGGCTGATTATAGGAGAGATTATAATTGCAGCTACATGTATATAGTTTTTATTTAGTAATCATGTGACAACATAATACCATGTGTCCGAGAAAGCTAGGAACTCACTGGTCCTCCTGCTTTTTGTATTGTAGAATGGATGCAAGAGTTTTTGTGTGAAATATTTTTGGCTAATGACAAACATGGACTTGTTCATACAAACTGCAGTTCAATTCACAAATGATGAAAATTATTATTAAAAACAAGGAGACATGACCCAGTGGTAAAATGAAAAAAATAAATTAACACTTAAATTACTATATAACTTATTTCAGTTTTTATTAAAATTTCTCAGATTGTTCTGGATATAGGGTTTGTAGTTTGACTATAAATGTATATACCGCAGCAAGAATAAATTATTTACTTCCAAATCTTCAGCTTTTGCAGTGTTCATTTCACACTCTCAGCATGCTTCTGAATGATAATGCCCAAACTCTTAGCACTGTGACTGGAACTGACGTTCCGTTTCTGGGAACCATACAGTGTGTGTAACGCAAACACACAGCAGAAGTGTAAAGACGAGTATGTAAATGCACACAAACATACCCACACACACACACTCACAGTTATGTTGCGGAGACGAGCAATTGTTCTGTGGCTCATCCACGCTTCATCTGCCACTGAGCTAATTACTCTCACTGCTGTGAATACCAATCAGCAGAGGAGACAGATGCAACCCAAATCTTAACCCGGGGGACAAGGGAAAAATCCTATGACTAAAAAGATTTTAACTTTTTTTTTTTACATTTATTTATTTTTTCTCTGGTAACATATTACTTTACAGGGTACCAACGCATTTTAAAGGGTTTTATGCGGACAGAAATGTAGGATTTAGACAGATTTTACTTATTTTTCTTGACCTTTATGATGTTTTAAAATTGTTCAAACCCCCTAAGGTAAAGATACAATTCTTGGTTCAATTGATACACAGTAAACCCCCCGTAAATTTACATCTTTTGCAGATTTTTCTTTGGAACTTAACTAATAATAGTTCACAAAGATCCCTAATATCTTCTGATATTAAAATATGCATCAATTTCATGCATTTTAATGCAAAATAGTTAAGAACAATATAATTTTCTAATTTGGTAACATAAATATTAGCGTAAAAAAGGGCACTTGCAGGAATGACAGTACGTACATGTAGGTGTAACATGTGCACAGACGTACAAGCTGGTCCAGGGTAAGTGGTGTTATAATGTGAAATGTGATCTCTAAAGTGTTTCTAGCTGAAATGAAAACCAACACTATTATTTCAGAGGAGACTTTGTTCAAGCTTTAACAAAACTGCTTTATATACATACAATGCCTGAGAGCCGGGGACGTTCCAACAACACAGTTCCAATGCCTCTCAATACTAAACACAACTATTTCCAGTGTCCCTAGAAAGTGAGCTTCTGAGTGAGTAAACCGCTACAGTTTCTAAGTGCCTTCGCCTGGAATCAGCCGCACTGATTGGTTACTTCATAATCACTGTGATTGGTTCACTGCTTTCCAAACAAATCTACAAGTGGAGCAACAGCCTATTCACTGATTCTATGAGTTTATACTATAAAAATAGAAATGTTTAAGATCACGCCAAAATGGGCAGTTGTTCATGATTCGAGCGTACTGTAGGAACATAACCACGCAAAAGTCGGGTGTACACTGTATATATACACACATAAACTATGTATATACACATTATCAATCAAATAAGTTACTGTATTTGATTGGTACATCGTATCAATCAAATAAGTTACTGCTTACTGCTCCCATTAATGTTCCAATCTGCCCACTTTAGTTCCAACTAGACAATTTAGCTCACATAAATGTGTGAGAAATCTGTGAGAGAAAAGCAGAGCTTCTAAAGGAAACCCACACAGACGTGGAAAGAACATGCTAACTTCACACAGAAAGAACCAGGGCTGCTTCACCTGGGATTTAAATCCTGTGAGGGAACCCACCAAGCCACATTGGTGGCCAAATAAGTAAAACAGAAAATAAACAAAACAGAAAATGCATAATAAATACTACCAGGACTAGTTTTGCTCTTATGCAATCCAGTACCTTGACAACTTGACAACATTATTCTTAATAGTTACACATTAAATAACAATAAAAATATTGTATTTAGGTTCACCAAAGGAAAAAAAAAACGTTTTGGTGCCTATAGAAAATTGGAACACACACACACACACAAACACACACACACACACACACTTTTAAGTTAATGAATTAAGTTGTGATAAACAATAGTGTGGGAAAAAATCCGGGCATTTATGGCACTGTATGTTAGATTCTTACTAAGAAAAGCCTTGGTGCTATGTGAAAATGATTTAAAGATTTTAATAATATAGCAGAAGTTATGCTACACACACAAACAGCTGAAGAAGCCCTTGATATGTTTCAGATGATCCAACTCGGCTCAAGGGACTGTGTGACGGTCAAGTGCAAACAACAGACTCTAGTGCTTTTAATAGATACGCCATCCTTTTTCAGACACAGAAACAAACAAGAAGATTGTTCACTCTGATGGCTCAACTCAAGATCCTGGCTCTCCAAAGTAAAAAAAAAAACACCACACACACACACACAACGACCCCATGATACAGACATCGCCCTTCCTAAATATATTACATTTATGAAGCGTATGACATTTGGCAGTGCTGGGTTTTATGGGCTGAGAGAATAAATGGATGCTGTCCACTAAAAGGGCGGTCTCTAGGTGTGACCAATCTTTCTCCAGAGCAAGGTGGATTTCAGAGACATTAATGCAGAAAAATAGCAGCAAAACCTCACTGGCGATATTGCCTCAGGGTCAGAGTGTACTCATTACCTGCAGAACTGCCTCGAGTGGTGCATGTTGGGTCCTGCTTTGATGTTGCCCTTCTCTGGGTCGTAGATGGTTGTGGCTCTGGCGTACGCTCCTCCCAGGATATAGATTAAGCCGTTAAGCGTTACAGCCGGAGCATATTTGTTATCTGTAGATCAAATACACAAGAAAATGAATAAGAACTTGAACTAACTGAGCTATACAGACTTCATATAAGATTTGACAGCATAGCCAAAAGTATTTAGATATCGTTTATTTAAAAGATTTACATTTTTGCAGAGGTGGTGAGTAACAAATTACATGTCCTTAAATAGAGTATTTCTGTCACTAAATTATTTTTACTTTTACTCACTAAATTTCCAAAAGAAAAATCTGTAATTTTTACTCACTAGATTTCCAAAACAGACTCATTAATTTAATTTTAATTAAATATATGTGAATATTGGTTTATTTATATATTTTATTTACATATTTTTGAATCAGGCTGTTCTATTCAGGCACTGTAGAACAACTTCCAATATTATACATTTAATAAAACAACTGTACTGTAAAAGTAGCCTTCCCCCATTTATACGTTGTTGGAATGCTCAATGATCACATACCTCAAACTTTAAAAAGAGAAAGGCTTTCCACAAGGTTGAATTTAAAATGAACTAATACTTGCATGCATACTTCAACTGAATAAATATTGTACTGGATATTTCTATTCTAAGGAACTTTTGACACTCTGCATTTTTGGCATTTAGCAAACACTCTCATGCGTTCTCTTCACTGGCTTTCTGTAGCTGCTTGCATTACGTTTAAAACCCTGATGCATACAAAGCCAAAAATGGAGCAGCACCAAGATACCTCCAGGATCTAATCAAACCCCGCATTGTAACACTCAACCTCAGAGTCACCAGTCTGACCCAACTCGATCCTCCACACAGGACTCGAGGAAAGCATGCATCAAGGCTCTTCTCTGTACTTGCACCAAACTGGTAGACAAAGCTTTCCTTGGATATCCGAACTTCTGAGTCTCTTTCTATCCTCAAAAAACAACTAAAAGCACATCTCCTTACCAAGCCCTTACACTCATAAAAAGGGGAGGGGTTCTGACAGGGTTTCAGCAGAGCGGCTGAATGCTGAAAATATAAATCAAGAGGACTTGATGAGAGATTGCTGTGGATTCAAAAGTTTGGGTGCCAGGACAGAGAAGAGCCTAACTTCCAAACAATAGGTCTGTTTTGCTGGAGGATCCCATCATCCCCAGGGAAGGGATTCGGCATGTCTGCAAAGATGGATTCGTAACCCAAATGAGTTGAGAGTGCCTTCCACAAATTATGTATCCACATAGGAAGCTCATGAAACGTGACACACTGCAGCTGTCGAAAGTTTGGAGTAGTCGTATTAATGTGACAATGGAAAATTAACAGTGTATATAAACAAATTTATTGCACTCAGTATAGGCATAAGTGAAGTTGGGTGACTACCAAAATCTGTACAACGTTAAATGTGAACCTACTATAAAGCAGTTGAATTCTGTAGCCACATATTTTGATTCCACATATTTTTGGTCCCTTACTATGCATACCGTTTCACAAAATAATTTAATTCAAAAAAGTGTTCCAGAACCCTTGGGTCCAATTCAGCACTAATATAGAAGTGCTACATAAAAATGCACTACTGTAAGTTTTTGGGTTTAGTACCTAACTACAGGACTAGTATCGACCCAGTGAAAGCTCAATGTGGTGAGGAAAGACACGTCTTCATGTTTAAAGAACCAATTCATCACAAGTCACTCATCCCACACTTCATTTATCTAATTACACTCATTATCTGAGTGGAAGAGTAGTGACTGTATCAGGAAACGAGACTGGACCAACAGGCCGACCCTTACATTGATCATCGATAAAACAGCTCCCTGAAATTAAGCCAGTTTGATTGCAATCACTTTTTCTGGGACAAGAAAATAAGCAGCAGAGAAGACGTGCCTTACTGATGAGGAAGATAAATGAATTACAATCACACACTCCAAAACACTTGCCATTTTAACCTCAGATAACAGTGTGCAGTGAAACTTGTATAGTTAATTACATTTTGGGCCATCTCCGTTGAGCAGTAGCGCATCCTGGGGAAAAAATCATATTGTGGACGATATTAAAAGTCAACAAACCGAATAGCAGGGTTCAAAATTCAATGGCTTTAGTGATATCATTGTGCTTGTGACACACCAGAGAATCACAGAACATTTCTAGCTTTAAAAAGAATAATACATAAATAAATTAGGGAAAAAGAATGCTGAGTTGCATCCCAAGAGCACCATACCAAATGTGAAGCATGGGGGTGGAAACATCATGATTTGGGGCTGTTTTTCCTGCAAAGGGACAGGACAACTGATCCATGTTAAGGGAAGAATGAATGGAGCCATGTATCATGAGATTTTAAGCCAAAACCTCCTTTCATCAGTGAGAGCATTGAAGATGTACGGTGGTCCTGGAGTGGCCTAGCCAGTCTCGAGACCTCAACCCCATA
Organism: Microcambeva bendego; assembly: GCA_034509265.1. Taxonomy (NCBI): domain Eukaryota; kingdom Metazoa; phylum Chordata; class Actinopteri; order Siluriformes; family Trichomycteridae; genus Microcambeva; species Microcambeva bendego. Next base: position 14,665,573 of record JAYDZG010000011.1, read on the forward strand.
GAAAATTTGTGGAGGGAGTCCGTATTCCCCAGTGACAGTCCCAAAACATCACTGCTCTAGAGGAGATCTGCATGGAGGACTGGGCCAAAATACCAGCTACACTGTGTGCAAACCTGGTGAAGACTTACAGGAAACGTTTGACCTCTACCATAATTTACAAAAAAAATCTTCAAAAATCCTACAATGTGATTTCCTGGATTTTTTCCCCTCATTTTGTCTCTTATAGTTGAAGTGTACCTATGATGAAAATTACAGACTTCTCTCATCTTACTAAGTAGGAGAACAGTAGCTGACTAAATACTTTTTTTGCCCCACTGTATCTCCCTCACAGAAGCAGTCATTATACCAGGTATAACTAATTGAAGGTGCAATACTCCATAGAGTTACAATCAATAAATAAAAAACCCTTTAATTTACATAGATTTCAAAAACAATACATTTATAAAATTATGATAACAACAATACCTTCCATCAATTTCACAGGGTTTGTACTTTGAAGGACCAAAAGCTTTTTCTGACCCAGTTTCTCCCTGTTTTGATAGTTCTATATCGTCTGCCTGATGGTAACAACTCAAATGATTTTCAGCCAGAAAAGGCCCCAGTTGCAGCAGCAGTTAAAACTTTTAATCCACCCACCTCAAACAAGGCCATTTGTGTCTGAGTAAGTGACGATTAAATCTAAGAGGTGGTAAATTAGAGCATTAGACCACATTCGCCACCATTTATTAACTCTAACCACTAACAAAATATAACAAAATATAAGAGTGACAAGCCAATATGATGAAGCCATATTCCTGACTGCAAGCAAGAGCAGCAGCCAAACCATAATCTGGCTGTGAGAAATGCAGGCCTGTACGATAAATAACCATTTCTGTTA
>JAYDZG010000011.1:14718107-14734996 GCA_034509265.1 Microcambeva bendego
TCTACACAGAAGGCCTATAATTAACACAAAAAGACATTTCTAATGTAAACATTTCTAATCTAAATAAATTAAGAGAGTTGAAACAAGGGACAAGTGTTGGTCAGTACATGGTAATGAGTAAATGGTATGTGAGGAGGAAGCATTTTGAAATACAGTTAGCAGTGTAACGTTTTTTTTTTATTACAGCAGTAGAGAAATAAGGTGCAAAATGCAAAAAAGTGTGCAAACTTGTGTAATGTGTGCGCAGATGCAAATAATACAGTCACATCATGTATGTGTGTGTATCGGTGTGTGTGAAAGAGAGAGTGTGTGTGTGTGTGTGTGTGAGAGAGAGAGAGAGTGTGTATGGGTGTGTGTGTGTGTGTCTGCCCTGTGGTGACTGGCATTCCATCTAGCGTGTATCTGGGTAAAAACCTGGGATAGCCCCCATAACCCTGATTGGATAAGCAGCAAAGAATGTGAATGAGTGACAACTGAACCTACCATTCAAAATGACACAGTACAGTACAGCGGGACCTCGGTTTTACTTCAGACCATGCAAAAACAGTGATGCGGATCGCGATCTGCTGTGGCGACCCCTAACAGGAGACGCCAAAATGATTCATGTCATTACTAAACTATTTAAATGAACTATAAGCCTCTCATTTTACTTTTTATAATAAGTGGATGCTTAGCAAATGTCAGACAACCGTATTTTACAGGCCAGTGCATGGAATACTCATGGAAATTGTTTTACTTGACTTTAAAAAGACTGGTAGTTAAGGAGTTGTAACATATACTTCAAGAATAAATGGTAAAAGAGCTCTTATTTTAGTTAGCTGAAGAACCATAAAGTCACTTATAAATGAGCAGCATGTGTTTTATTTTAAAGGCGCATTCCAGACAGTAATATGCTGTAATATTTTATTTCACGGCCAGATATGCTTGTTGTATACCCATTATTATCTTCAAGTCAAATAACAAATTGCAATCCCCGGGGCAAGACACAACAAGGTGGAATCAAATTTGGGATGGTTATTCCACAGCCTGTGGATTTAAAACGCATCTATGTAAGCCATAAATCACAAGGCCGGGTTGCTCTCCAGGCAAATTTAAGAGCTGATCATAATAGAATGTGAAGATTCTGCATGCTATGGTTAGGTTTTATGTGGCTTTAGGGTAGGACTGTGAGAAGATTGCGCGCGCACACACACACACACACACACACACACACACACACACTTACATACATCCATAAGCAGAGATAATCTGTACGTGAGTAGTAAACCCACACGCCCTGTATAAAAATGTAAGTTCCATGCCCACACAAAAAAGGCCAACAATAGACTTGAAATGAAGGCTCCTTGTGTGCATTACAGTTGGGGAGGAAAAAAAATAGGAGGAAGTTATAATTACATTACAAAAGAAGACACATCAGCATTAAACCGTTTTGAAACCTGGTTCTGCTGCCGAATACTGATCCACTTGTGTAAGATGTAAATCACTAGTTTTGTTTTTAAAACAAACACTGTATAATCCCTATTGGTATTTGCTGTTGTTCCATGTTGTATGCTTTAGCAGAGTTGTTAGTTTAAAGTCATAGTTATAGCTTAAACTTAAATAGTAAGGCACCCAAAACTAAACCCACAGAGCACAATGCCACCCAAGTTTATGGGCTGAGATATATATCAACTGTAATAATATGTATTTATTAATATCCTTTTTTATGCTGGTGAACATTCAACAGAAATTCATATTTTTTCATTTTATATTTCCAGGTAAATTACCAAAGAATCATGACCAAATCTGAACATCTGGGAATCTAAGGCTATTGTAGAAGCGCTTACATTTGATTACAGCAAGAATAGTTTGGTATAAGACTAAAATATATATACAATAAGATATGCAATCCAATACAAAATATATTCAACAAAATAAATAAATAAAGCAAATATCAGTCAACTATAACTATACATTACTAAAAGTAATCATTAAAAATAGTAAACAAGGAAACAGGATGTTGTTCTACCTAGTGGTACTAGACCTACGGCAACACTAATCAGGATTAAATGCTTTGTAAAAATAATTAAGTTAATTAATTAATTCACTTCTTCCACAAAATAATGATCAGTGCCATCACACTGCACATGATATTACTCTAATTACTGCAGACTACAAACTCATGTATTCATTAATTAATTCATGACTCATATTAAATGTTTGATTACAGCAGGCTTTGATTGCATCAACTTAGTGGGGACTGTAGATGTAGGGTTAAGAGAAGCAGAATTCTTGTAATCCTAAAATGTAATTTGCATTATGCTGTAAAGCTGTAAACTAACAATTGAGAATCCATCAGATTTGGAGAAGCAACTAGTCCTGCATTTTAATTAGTGCTTACATGTATTCCTTTTGCATTAGTGGAAAAAGTCTTATTGATTTATTTAATATATAAATACAACGAATATGAGGTGTTTTTATATTCTTTATCAGATAATTCATAATGTGTTACTTAATCTTTATTTATAACTTTATTGTTGCTGTAATAATGCAGGCCTGGATTTGGGGATTGATGAATTTTAATGATTTCAAACACTCCCAACATGTTGATTAATTTCACCTAAATAATTAGACTTTATCAAAACCAGCCAGGTGTATGGTGCATTTTATGATTTGGTTTTTATTCCAGCTGAAATGTTATGAGCCTTCCCTTTAGAGTCATGTCATGAGGCTAATTAGCAGTGTGATTTAAGTCCCTATTTCGTATAAGTATATCCAGAATTGTGGTTCCTGTTGTTTGTCACGTTTATGTTTTTCTCAAGACTTATCGACTGTTTAGCTGTTTCTGGCAAATGAAATGGAAATTCAGTCTTTTGAGTTACGTTTCTGTCTGGAATGAAGCTCGCTGGTGAATTATAGTTGACGGGCATGAGCTGAAGCTGTTCTCTCTCTGTTTCTCTCTCTCATGCTGTGGGCCAGATGTAGATCTCAATGATTGTCTGTAGTTTAAAAGAACACCAAGCTTTTTCATTGCCGCTGGTTTAGATCAATCAAAGACTAAAACAAAGACAATTTATACTGCCATCAATTTACTTATTCAAAAACACCTTATAACTTCCATAAGACTTTAATTAATATACATCAGATTTTTTTTTAAGTACACCATCCATTCCTAAGATGATATGTTTATAATGGATGCATGTTTTAATTTACTCTTGTTAAGTCTCCACTGCACCAACACAACATAGAATAGTATTCAAATACATTCGTACTTCAGTAATACTTAATAATTTTATATTCCAGACTCCATAGGCAGTGTACAGCACCAAAGTACTAATGACCTAATTTTGAACTTTACTTCTGGCCTCTGCCTGTGATATATTTTGTATGTTTTCTTTCATGTCAACATAGTATTCCTCTGGGTCCTTCCACCTCCATATAACAGTACAATAATGGACATAATCCATTTGCTAAGTGACAATGAGTTTTCCCACTGATAACTGTTTTAAAAATTTGGATTTGAAAGCAGGCAACAACAACGATGAGTTGTTTTTTTTACATAGACTAGACTATAGAAAACTTCTATAGACTATTTCAATAAAAAGAAACTTCATTATTTGTGGCATGCAGCTGTCTGAACAGCCATCTGAAGGCTGCTATACAACTAGATAAAAGCCAGGGAAAAAATACAGAATTGTGTTAATAATGGTGTTAACATGGCTGATTGTGATTTGATTGAAAAGATGTTGAAAATAGTAAAATATCCACCCATAAAATTCACAATGCGTTCTTGTGTAATCTGAAGTATATATACGGCTAAATTATGTGCAAGAAAGAAAACCAGTGAACACAACAAATCAAATTGAGATGGATACACTGTTTCAGTAAGCTGCAGAGCTGCTACAAGATACAGGAACCACTTTAATGTAGTTTGGTATCAATTCCAAAACTCCCCAGAAGTGTGCTGGATGGACAGAATACAATATATTTAATTAAGATTCTAAACAGAGCTTCATTTCAAGTCTTTACAGCCCCCACAATCCCTAATGCTTTCACTGCTGTATTATTGTGGTCTACTAAGTAAATGATCCACAGCCTAGTAGAGTCTGAAGCCTGTGGATTGTAAATCTCTATTTTATGCATCAGATGCAGTGTCAAACTAAAGAACACTATCAGAGACCAATTCACTTATTTAATGAATGAATTTTTGGTGTAAATCAAATCAGGATTCAGTACTATCCTCACAAGCACATCTTATTTTGGAAAACTTTAATTGATAAAAAAAAGACTCCACTGACTGTTCCTTTGTTTGGCCATCTGTTCTGGCATATCTCACTGTCACACCGTTGACGATGAATATGCTGCAATCTTGACCAGAACAATGAAGTCCTTGGAAATGTCCTTGGGCATTTTGTTTAATGGAAGACATTGGATCAGTGGTTATCAGACATTTGGACAGAGGAGGGGGAACTTGCTCCAATACAACTAAATAAAATGGTATTAAATTAATCATTGCATGTCTTTATCTTAACAAAAGGTACTGAAACTTGTTATGAGTAATGAGCAATTCAATATAGATGCGGCTATTTTAGGACCAGCATTGTTTTGTTTCATTTTAGTCTATTACTTACTGTCTGGCACATTAAACCATACAAGGAAGTAATTGGTTTACCAAACCAAGTAGCCTAGCGCTGAATCCAAAGATAATTTTGAAGCACTGATCATTATTATATACTAATGTCAGACTCATAGCACAATTGCTGTAATATCTCTTTCAAGATCAATGAATAAATGTGCAGACGTGGATCCAAACAGAACTCTCACGCTGTTGTTTTTCATGTTTTTTTTTTTACATCATGATAGGCACTGAAGGCAAAATTGCACAAAAATAGTCCAGTACATCAACAAACAGAAGCAAGTCAATAAAAGCTCTGCTGGGTCTCAGATCACAATGCACTGATGGATCAAAGGCAGTGCGCAGGTAGTCAGTCTAGACAGACAATGACTCCTGATGCACCTGAACCTAGAGCATTAGGGGACTGTGTATTTAGTTCAGCATACATGAAATTATTAAGCCCTGAGTGGACGGACCAGAAAACACACACACACACACACACACACCTCATTGGCTACCACAAAAGACTCGAATGCTATTGAAAGAGCCTCTGAGACTTAAGTAATTACACAATACAAGCCATAATCTAGATGAAATGAAACTGAGAGCACATTGCATTCCTGCAGAAATTCCATATAAACTTTACAGTCTTTTAAGTGTATTGACATTTTCAATTTTTCTTCTTCTGTGACCTATTACTTACACCCACGTAAATCTTTATCACAGAAAAAGCTGTACTCTTGTAATGCATTTACAGCCCAGGCAACATAAATCTACATAATTGGCAAAATGAAACAACCACCCCAGATATGCCACAGTATAAACTTTCAATCAGTAAACCAGTCAGCCAAAAAGGACCCGAAAGTATAAAACTGAAGACAGAATGACAGAGCTGACGAGAAAGTGTCAAATCTTTGATTTGGCTGTAATGTTGGATTGGTGATTTTCCTGGCCGAGCCCCACAGGAAGTAAGGTAAGTTTTGGCCTTCTAAATCTAAGTTAAATTTTATTTTATTTTTGTTTGCCTTTAGTCTGTTGTTCTGCAGAACCCAATAAACACCAGGTCACACAATACATAAAGTCACACACAGCTGGATGGATAGAAAACTAGTCTTTGTGAAATTCACCCTTTTCCTGAAACTGGTATTATAACAGCTCACAGTTCAGATCACTTACAATTACTGTTTTACACCAGTACAAACAAGAGATTCAGTTTTGGAATCAATATGTATCAGTAAAATATTTATTTAGTACTAGACCATGACCTTGAGTAGATGACAAGTGCACACAGCTAATACACCATTACTGCTCCAGAATTGATTACACATATTTACATTGTCGATGTAATTAGTGTAGACACAATACTGAAGATGTCACTCAAAAGAAATAATGAAAAGTTCAATTTGTCTATTAGTTTTGATAGAAAAAATGTATGTACGGATTAACTGTAATACCCCAGACATATTATTTATTATCAAAAGCAAACAACTAAACAGAGTAAACTAATTAAAAATGTTCAGTGTAGCAGGACTTTAGGTGAAATAAGTAATTCAGCAGAGCTTAAAACTTTTAGCTGCAGCTGTTTACTGACACAACATATCTAAAGCTAGAATGGCCAGCTGGGCTTGATGCATATAATTCATGCCATTTTCAGTCCATCTACTTTCTTGCTCCTAGATTATACCATTTAATCAACCAGCTATTTCCAGGCTCAGTGCAGAAATAGACCAAACATGTTGCCTTGCTGCAAACTCTCCGAACAACACATTGGATTATCTTACACATAACTACATATTTCTATCTTGATTTATTTTTTTTACCGATTTAAACAGTTTATTGGAAGAGAAAAGTAATCCAACAGGCTATGTATTATCCAAACCAGATTACCTACTCAGCAGAACAGTGATTTCATTTTGTACCTCCAACTAAAATACATGGATGCAGGAAACATCCTTCATCCTCTCTTAACCCAAACAAATGCATCTTATTCTCAGTCCTTCCTGATAAATTGGGGTCACTGAGAAAATAGTTTTGCAGATGCAAATACTTCCTGTTAGAAACATCAACATTACAATGCCCAGAACTGAAAGCTTCTATGTTTGCATTTACGTCACTCACTCTACACGATTTCTACCCTGATTTTCACTTGTTGACAGGTCAAATTTGCACAGAAGCAACTCCGCTTTGGCTTGGGGTTCGAAACTCCGCTCTATCTAAACAGATCGCTAACTGTTTCATGACCAGATCCAAGCAGTTGGCCAAGTGTTGCAGACTTATGAAAAATATCTCGAGTGAGCAAGCTATACAGTATTACACAGGCTTTACAATATTTCTGACCTTATCATTCACCCCAAACCATAACACCCATGCTGCATTCCAAAAAATTTAACCTCTTCCTCACAACAGAACATACAATCCATGCTGGTTGTGTAGATCATGCAGCAGATTAAGTTGTGCCGTGCGAACTTGGTATTTACAAACATTGCTTAGAAGTCTCTTATAGCAAGATTATTAAGTTGTGATCTTCACATTGGCATTTTTGGCATTTAACAGATGCTCATATCTAGCGAGACTTCTGGAAGTGCTTCCATATAAAACATCACCTTACTCGTGTTCATGTGAACAACAGTCCAAGAATACAAACCTGCTGAAGTCTTGTTAAAACAAAATGTGTTATTAACTAGTAAATAATAAATGATATTCAGCCAAATGAGGGATGGTGGTACAGAGAAGAGCCTTGATGCATGTCTTCCTTGAGTTCCGTGTTGGGGACAAAGTCGTCAAGACTAGAGGTTTAATGTTGCAAAACATGCGTTTAAAATACCTCTAAGGTTGCTTGGGACTGGTCCATTTTTGGCTTGGTAGGCAAGCATCATCAACTGGATTTTGATTTGTGGATGACAGCCGTGGGGTAAAGTAACCTTTCTTAAACTGCAGGTACTGTTAAGTGCTGGCAATATGATGGTCACATATATTTGCCTGATTGTAGAAGAGCACACTTGATATTTGTGATCTAACATTAAAAGTCCAAAAATGTGTCGCTTACCTGTACCCGGTTATCAGGATCCTTCTTGATCCACTTTATAACAGTCTCATAAACCAGCTCCTCTGCTTTAGCGTTAAGACCGTCATTGGACAGGTAGCCGATAAAGTCCTCTTTTGAGATGTTGAGGATCTCCTGCTGACTCGCCACCTCTGGGAAGTTCTGCAGAGCAAAGGCCTTGGCCATGTTGTGTAGCTCTGTGCACTGCATGGCCTCAGCCATGGCCAGCACCCCCAGACAGTTACTGGCCATCAGCTGCTTCTCTGTATGAGATTACCACACACATTCATTCATGCAAACACAGAAACAACCTTGTGAAATGCATTTACAACACAGACACAGGGGATGGTGTTCGCTGGATTACATTTCTGTGTGCATTTTCTGCAAGCGTCGGGTGTAATATCTCTAGCAGATGGCGAAAAAATAATGGAGAGGAAGAAATCGATCGGACGCAGAAGCAGTCGGCTAACTCAGGACTTTTTATTAGAACAGACAGACTTTTTTCCTACTGTACAAAAGTCAACACATCGACTTTATGGTCTGTGCTAACTTACATCGCAAACATGACAAACAAGGACTGAAGGATATTTCGTGACTGTCAGTTCATATGCAGAGACTACTGGAAGAAAGCAAACACTCTAGGAAAACAATTCTCAGGTGTAATTGAAATATTGATGTGTTGTTGTGAGTTATCAGGTATTAAAGAAAATAAATCCTTTTAAAACACACACTTACAAGTAAAAAAATAGTAAAGGTTAATGTTTCCCTGTTTTCACACAAATACTGCCCTTGCACACATTGATCAGGCATAACATTATGACCCCCTTCCTGATATTGTGTTGGTCCATATTTTGCTGCCTTATACACAATGAACTGTGATATACATTCTCACAGCTTTTTATCAGAACCAGTCTTAATTTCTTTAGTAGTTTAAAGTACAGTAGCTCATCTGTTGGATCGGACCACACGACACAGCCTTTGCTCACTACATGCATCAATGAGCCCAGGTCGCCCTGACCCTGTCTCTGATTTACCTAATGTTCCTACACTCGACCACTTTTGATATATACTGACCACTGAAGAATGGGAACACCCCACAAGAGCAGGTTTGGAGGTGCTCTCACACATCATCTAGCCATCAAAATTTGGCCCTTGTCAAACTCAAATTTTTACACTTGCCCATCGTTCCTGGGCAAATTCAATAAATTCATAAAATATTCACTTGCTGGCTAATATTTCCCATTCACTAACAGATGCAGTGATGGAGATATAATTCACTTCACCTCTCGGTGGTCATAATGTTATGGCTGATTTTGTCTATGACAAAGTATCAACTTTCTGAGTTAGCATAAGTAATATAACAGGTCATCAGAATCTAATAAGGAAATATCTTATTGGAATCTGACTTTCAATTCACATCGTCCGTTATCATTTATTCCCTGTAGCCCTCCAGTGAATTCAGGTATTTTTATCCACTCCTCTTTTTATATAGAATATTGCTGCACTTCTGCAATGAATTCCTACAGGAGAGAATGTCATTTCATACGACTTGAGGTGTTCATGGATTATTAAGTGGAATATCCCAGTGAAAGTCAATGGCAGGGGCACTAGAGGGAGAAAGTGGGAGGGGGGGAACAATGCTGCCAAAGCTCCCATCACCCTCAAGACATTTTTTTGGTAAACCAGGGTAGTGATTTCTTATCAGTGCTAACTCACAAAGAGTAACATTTAAAACAAATCACACCACTGCATTAAAATGATTATTAAAATAGAATGTATGTGCAGCAAAGTAAAATACACAGAGTGGGTCGGTGAAATATCATGCAATCAAACTGTACAATAGCTTCAATATTTCAGCACAGCAGCCATGCAAAAAGTGATGGAATCCAGTCTACTGATAGACTCGCCCTCAGGAGCCATGGCTGGTTGACCAGATTCCATGCTAAAATTGTAATCTCTGTGGTTTGTTAAAGTGTGTGATGTATGAATAAAATATTTGACATTTATACAGTCAATTTCCTATTAATTAGTAAGTACTTGCAAAATTGAATATAGTTTAAAAAATATTGGATGTACAGTATAAATGTCTGGGGGTTTAATTATTATAATTTTTATTTTTTTTACAAATCAAGTGAAAGCAATTCTTATAATTGTGATGATAGACTAGTGTACTAATGACTCGCTCCAGTCCACACAAGATGAAAACTGTCAATCAGCTCAGCATGTGGCAGACCAAGTGTGGCACAAGAAGACAAATGAGCTCTCCCAGGAAGGCAAAGTAGAAAGGCTGGTTAAGATAAGGTTCACTAATTTACCTTTCATTAATGTTCCTCTCTACATGAAAACAATATATAACCAAGCTCTCTGGGTAGCTTTGGGCCATATTCAGAGAAATGTTACGGAATTAATACCAATATAAAAAAAAAAAATAAAAAAAAAGATTGTTTGCATATAACTGAACCAGTCACGTTTTTATTAATTTCCTAAAAATAAAAACTTTATAGAGCAGCAAGCTTTTATGAGAAAGCATGACAAATCCTGCTGTACTTCATTCAATATTAAAAATAAATAAATTAGCGCTCTAACCTAAACACCTCCACTGCTTGGTAGATGACCAAGACTTCCTAATACTTCCCTAGCCCCCACCAGTCTCAGACTTAAATCAAAGTGTGCATCTGTGAGGCCACCTTGATTGTTGTGTTCACTTTAAGGATCCTGTGGGATGTTTGCAGTCAGCATGGCTCCAGATACCTGTGACTGTAAGAATACCAGATTCTTAGTCAGAGTCACTTCCAGCCTATCTGCAGTGACTGAGGGTTTCAGCTTGTGATCATAATAATGTGACTTAACAGTGTATTTTGTTAATGTAGGCTGTCTTCTCCAAATGATCTTTTTGCTGATATACAGGTAAACATCATTGTTTTTGCATATGTATGAGAATGACAATTGGAAACTCTTCAAATTTCTAAAAATAAAAATTATATTAATTAATAATATGAAATGTATGCAATTGGGCAAGATGGCTCAGTGGGTAGCACAGGGTTCGATCCCCAGATGAGACGGCGCAGGACTTTTCTGTGTGAAGTTTGCATGTTCTCCCCATTTCAGTGTAGGTTTTCCCTGTGAGCTGTTTACTTCTCACAGTCCATAAACATGCAATCAGGTGAAGTGAAGACACTAACAGATCCTACAGGTACCTAGCTTCTAGGATGCATAGACCCGGGCATTGAAGTGCTGGTTCAAGCCCAGTGAAATGTATCTGGAAGGGCATCCATCATAAAACTATCACAAATGAATAATGTGGATCATATTTCACAGTTGCGACCTCCAATGGGAGCAGCCAAAAGAAGAAAAACAAATGCTATTACTGGTCGGACAATGATCAGCTATACAATCATTTGTAAGCTGCATACTTCAAATAGTTCCACACAGCAAATGGGTGAAAAGTGTGAAAATGTACTGATTCATTAAGTTACTGACCCTCAATACAAATCTACGCCTTCCCATATAGAACCAAAGAAAAAATGCTTCATAATGCCTAATTGCTTACCCAGAAACGACACACAGACTTTGCAGAAAGTGTTGAACTGGAACTTGTTAGCAGCCTCCAGTAAAGTCTTTGCATTAACTGAGTCTATGACGAGAGAGCCTGTATAAACAAACTCTAGCAGCAGCTCCAGAACATCGGCGCCAACGTTGTTCATCGTCAGCATCATCTTTTCACCATTCCTGCTCTCGCCAGCCAACCTGGAGATGGCACAGAGGTTATAAATAAAGCATCTATATTAGGAAAAGTATCAGCAATAATTAAATCCATGCTTAACATGTCATTCTTAATGACCAAAATGTGAACAGGGGAGCTGAGATTCTTTGAGAAGTGTCGCACAGCTTGAGGAAAATGAATCGGATGTTATGCATCTTCATGCATAATACATGCGTAAAGGCATTCAGAAAGTGCAGACTGGATGGGCCGCTAATGGAGCAGCAGCTCGTTTAGGTAAGGCAGAGATTGCTAAGTACATCTCGTTAGAGCTGAGCAACGTGAAGGTTCGGCAGCACTGAAAGGGGGGTGTCAAGACTTGCTATTGATGAGGAAATTGACATAATGCATTTTCTTTTGCATAGTCTTTTTCTGGAAAGAAAGTCAATCGCAGAAAAAGAATTCTTGGCTCAAAAACAAATGAACTCACGACTAATGTATTCATATCTGTGATCTGTGGTGTAGGTCATTAACGAATGCATTTTTTGCATACACTTGGTTAACCATTTACTAAATATTACATGTGATGTAAATACACTTCATGCTCATTTTGGTAAGCGTGGTGATTTAACATCCATGCTGTGAGCCATGTATAACATTGGTGAGATTTCAAATCAATTCTAGCAGTAAATTTGAAGATACTTTTTTAATAATGACAGAAAACTGGGTTGTAAAGACTACTTGAACTGTTAGTGATGCTCTGCATACACCAGGAGAATGGTACAGGCCTAAAATAAAACTACAATAAAAAAAAAAAGTTAACAGAGAGGTTAATTTTACTGGTATTTACTTAATTTAGATAAACATTTCTCATTAGTGGAGATGATTATAGTTTTATTTTTCATATACCATTTGTTGCCTATGCCTACAGTTACACATTCTGGTGGATCTGACAAATTCCCACCAATAGAAATGGTACAAGGTGACTGCCAAACAACAAATAAGCATAGAGAATCACTGTATACCTGCACAGTGAATACAGCACACACTATTTTGCCAGAAGTTTGTTGACAACAATCTAGTCAAACTAGTCAGTTAAGCTTATTAAAGCTGTTTTAACAGAGCATAAACTCAAATGTTTTTTCCATGCAGTCTTCATGAACCAAGAGCTAGGTTAATGAAACTTTCTGCAATATTACATTATATAACCTATGCCATGGTGAACTATGATTCTATATGATTAGACTTCACAGCCTCACTAGATAAGGATAATGTTCTATAATGAATCTGTCCGCTGACCAAAAACTTGAGTCGACATCATTACCTATGTACAAATAAACAGACAGACAGACAATCAATTAGAAATGAGGACAAGGAGCAGTGAATGAAAGTGGAAAGGACAAAAGAGAAAGTAAAGGCGAGAGAGTCGGTCCTGACAGGGAGCCAGCAGCCATCCTTGATGGGGAAAGGGATCGTTCCATGACTGGGACCTGGGTTTAGTCTTAAAACGCCTTTCAGCCGCTGCCCAAGTTAAGTGCATCATGACCTGTACATGAATGGATGTATTAGTCAACAGATAGGCCTGGTCTGACTGGGAGAAGAGGCAAAAGGAATACAGTAAGCAGCTGGAGGTGGCTGGAAAATCAAGAATGTTACTCCTGAAAAGAAAAACCAACAGCAGAAATGCAGTTTATTGTGGTAGGTTGTAAATGCTGGAGAAATACTACAAAAAGCAAAAACGAAACAGACGATAATGTATTGTGAGGATGTTTGTTGGTTCGTTTGGTAAAATAAAGGAAATAGAAGTATATTAGCACAAACAGCAAATTATTAGGAGTTTAGTAGTTGGATTAAGAGAAACTGAATTGACAGGTTAATTTCAGTATGCGTTTTCCAATGTGCCATTATTAATGTAACCTGATTATAACAGCATACAAATTGTTTTTAGATGTGGTTTAGGAAAAATCCTGTCAACCTTATAAATTACATACATTTTGGCAACCAAAAAATATTTTCCATATGAAGCAAGTATGTATTATATTTTTTTGTTGTCTCAGTACTACACACACACACACACACACTCACAAAACCCCCCAAACCCCTAAACTGGAATCACTGCATTGATATTTTGATCATCAGTGTAAGAGACACAGAACATGAACACAGTTCATATGTTTTGTAATAGACAGAGTGAAGGTAAATATTTTCTTTATGATAATGATGGATATTACTTTGTTTATGTGAGAATCAGAAAACATATTTGTTGGTGCAGGGAGTCTCAGAGATAATAAAAAAACAGATTAAATCTCTGAAAAAATGAAAAAAGTAATTTAAGTTTTTCCCCTTATCACTATCTAGTAAAAAAACATAAAATTGTAAATCTGAATAGTCTGAAAATCTGTCCATGTCAGTTTGTTTTAATACACCTTCTATATGAGCAGGAAGGACAAAGAAGGTGTTTTACAAATGACAAGATCAACATTAAAATAAAATGTGTCCACCAAATGCTGATATTATTATCATTTGGCTTGAAATTTAGACTTATGATCTATAACAGGTTTTATTAAAATAATAAAAATACAGAGACAATTGGTGAAAGTCTACCAATATAAATTGGCAAGAAATAAAATCCTCTGAGGCAACATCTGCAAGATTTAGTAATTAATTCAAGTTTTCTGTTAAAATTTAATTTTCTTTTGGGCTGTTTGTATTTCCATTTTAATTTTCTCCATATACAAAACAGATTGCTTTCCTTAATGTGACCATAGGTGCAAAACAACACCCACCCTTAGATTCCACAAAGACTATACTGAGCTCTTCTCACTAGGATCGTCGGGTCAAAATTCCCTGTTCATGAAAATCCCAAATGTTTATTTAACTTATTAAATATTGCCCACCCAATAGAAGTCTATTACACCATCATTCTAAAAATATTAATTTAATTATTATTTTAGTCAGTTACACAATATTTGTTTACAAAATGAACATTCTATATTCTAATATCTAATAATAACTAACAAATATGATTTTGTCTTAAATATAGGATTTGTCTTTATTGGTTTAGTTATTAATATTAAAATTATTTGACATCTGACAGGAAATGTTCACATTTGTAATCAATCAAAAAACACAGTGCAGCACTACTGCATTAATTTGCTAAATTAGTTAATCAATTCATTGATTCATCCATATAATCTATTTCTAAAATCCACTGTAATAAGTGTAAAATTCACAAAATTCTAATCTCGCTTATCTGAAAAAATTAAGCTCTTTCATACAGCACTGAGATTTGACGCATAGCTGACCTATGGCTGCTCAAACAGTAATTGTAAAATACAGCTGCGTTTTACTTTTCACCTACACAAACACCTACACAAATGCATGTAGGCAGTAAATTGTATCCTTCAGTAAGGTCCTGAGGTCATTTTATTTCAAAAATCTAACAATTTAACTACTTAACTTAATATAACAATAACTAACATCAGTTCCCTACCCGTACACATTATTTAGCAATAATAGTGTCGACCTTATCTGTCTAACCATCTATGCTTTTAGTAATCAAAGAAGCCTAGACACTGTGTTGTAACTCTTTCTCCTCTTCCATTCAACCTTCAAATGGCAGTGGACCTCAAACAGCTTAGAGAGGTGTATCAGCACATTTTGTGCTTCACTGAAAACTGAGTCAAATCTACACTCACTGTTATTGCTCCTAATGCAATTTTCATAGCTGCTGCTCACAAGAAAGGCGAGCACTGAATAGACCATATCCATGATCTGAAGAGCCAAAGATCTACTTTAAATTTGTCCTTGTGGCTTCACTTCAGCGTGTATGACTGGCAATAGGGACATGCCAAAAAAAAGACTTGCATTGCAAAATGGGAATGTATAAGCATTAATGGTGTTTTGTCATCACATTGAAAAAACTACTACTACACTAAATATAGTGCAGGAACTTTAATGGAAAGAACTTGTATGAAATCTAGTATATACATGCATACATACACTCCCCTCCAAAAGTATTGGAACATTGAGGCCAATTCACTTATTTAGCTGTAGTCTAAAATAGTTGTGTTTTACATTAAAAGATGCATATGAGGTAAAAGATCAACATTGCAGTGTTAATTTCTACATATTTACATCTGGATCTGATACACAGTTCAGAAGATAGCACCCTTTGTCTCCCACTTATGTTACTTGTGAGCAAAAGTATTGGAACAGATGAACGTTAAATAGATTTAAGTGAATAAGACGTCATATTTAGTTGCAAACCATTTGCTTGTAATGAATGCATCTGTGACCCACTGACATCACAAAATGTTTGAATTCTTCTTTTGTGACGCTTTTCAAGCTTTCACTTCAGCCTTTTTCAGTTGATGTTTGTTTTGGGGAGTTAGTCCTCTTTAGGAGGTAACATGCATGTCCTATAGGGTCTATAAGTCTAGATATTTACTAGGCCCATCTAAGACCATTCACTTCATGCCCCTGATAAACTCCTTTGTAGTTTCGGCAGTGTGTTGTGGGTCATTATCTTGCTGTTAGATGAAGGATCTCCCAATTAGTTTAGTTTAGTATTTCTTTAAATTGACAGAAAAAATGTTTCTGTAGACTTCTGAGTTCATTATACTGAAGCTATCATGCATGACATCTTTAATGAACATTAATGACCCATTCAGAAAAAGTCATACAAGCCCAAGCCATGACATAACCTCCACTGTGTTTTAAAGGATGTTTGGGATCATGGACACATCCTTTATTTTTTTCCTAAACTTTAGCCTTTCCATCACATTGGTAAAGGATCATCTTTATCTCATCGGTTCAAAAACTTTGTTCCAAAATTTCTGAAGCTTTTGTATGTTCATTACTCTTCTAACTATAAATGCAGTCTGCACAGGCAGACTGTAAATGTGGTGGGTTCAGACAAAAGGTGCTATCTTCTGAACTGTGTATCAGATCCAGAAGTAAACACCTCGAAATAAAAGCTGAAATGTTGATCTTTAATCTCATATTATTCAGGTACAACAGCCAGATTATTCTAATTAAGATTTAATCTTTTCAGCCTTCTCCACAGGCTTCTTACAACTTTTGAAGTATGTGTGCCTCAATCAGTAGAGTATTTTTATTGCTTCCCAATGATTTGGTAAAGAATGCTTTAATTAATTCTCAAATTCCTTATGAAGCTGTTCAGTGGGGCTGAGGTAGGGGCTCTGCATCCTAATATTGGTCCTAATTTCCTGACCATATACACATGTAATAAATATATAATGTAAAGTAGTCAGACCCCTTACATAGTTATATTTTACTGGTGGTTTTATTATGAATCAAAAATAATTTCCATTTAATTTCTCACTCTATACTTAATCAATCCCAAAGCCTAAAACAAACTGGTTTCCATATATAACCCTAATGATTATTATTTTAATTGTAATATTTAACAGATGTACCCTGGCGTTGTAGGTATTGAGATGTGTAGATTTGAGACTTTTTGTATGTCTTTTATTACTCCTTCAAGGCAAACCTATGATTTGTAATCTTTTGATCCTTTCCAACCTTTA
>JAYDZG010000011.1:14752946-14765445 GCA_034509265.1 Microcambeva bendego
GAATAAAATTTATGTTCAAAAACGTATTTGATATTTGTATAAACATATTTATACTTATGTATTCTCTGGAATCTGCTGTCATATTGCAATTTTCCCCTTTGGGAAAATTAAATGCTATCTTATCCTCTAGAAGAGTGGAGTAATGCTTTTAAAACCACATTCACAAATCACATTCACTTGCCTACTGGCCCATTCACTTGTGGGTTATTTGTGTCAAATTAAATTACTTGAGTCATTTAGAAATCCGAATCCTAATAGTTAGCAAATTATACACTCACTGGCCAGATGTGTATTTCAAGCACACCAATTGCTAGTAGGTGTATACAATAAATTCTTAATGTTTTGGCTAATCAATAAGTCAATCTGGATAAGTGTATCTGACAAATGCTGCAAATATAAATGGAATGTTCCAGTAGCAAATAATGAGGAGGGGGATTAATATTTGTCGTTTTGGAATGCAATCCACAAACTAATAAAATAAATGGCAACTAAAATATTGAAGATATTTAAGAACAATTAGACATCAAAGTAGATAAAATTGGATGAGCATATATTGGGTTCTATGAATCTGAACACACAGCCATACCTGTATTTTCCTTCTCCCTCATTTGTTTGCTAGGAGGTTCCTCTGTGTCCCAGGGAGTGGACTGGTTAATGGGTGTCTGTCCCCATCTAACACTCGGAGCCAGAACAGGTCCGGCAGGTTGATTATCTCCTGCCGCATGCGCTGAGCCCTGCTTCAAATAAGAAGAGAAAACGTGCTTAGCAAAAGACCCCAAGCTTTAATTATTATCTACGACACCCAATTACTGTGTGTGTGTCAGACACTGGTAGATCATTGTGGTTTGTTAATATTCCATTCCCTTCTGCGTGTTTAATTATGCTGCTGTTCTACTTTGGTGCCATCAATAATGACGGAAATCCCAAGGTCAGCCCCCAGCAATTTGACTTGGCAAAAGAAAAGAAGATCTATACACAGAACATTTTACTAATTAATTCTGCCTTATCCGCACTCAAAATGGAGACACAATATGAGAAAAGCAATTTCACTTATTTAAAGAGACTGATGACTTCACTACCATAAATAATTGCACAAAGGGATATTTATAAGATTTTATCAAACTATATTTTCTCCATTGTGAGTAAACACATTTTCCCCAGTCCTAAGACAAAAAGAAGGATTAACAGCAAAACATTTTTGTTGCTCAGGGGTCACCACAGCAAATCATTCTCACCCACATGCCTGATTTGGCACAGTTTTTAGCCGGATGCTCTTCCAGATGCAACCCACCTATTTTTAACTGAACTGGCACTGACTAAAGTGAACGTCCCAATGGCCGGGCTGTACATCCACTCTCTCCCTCAGACATAGCTGGTGTGTGTGGACACTTGACTAACAGTCCCACTGAGCCTCAAACTACAGTATACTGAGCATCAGATGATAACATTGTTATTTGCCTTAAGAATTTATTTTTAAAAGGTTTTTATCCTGGTTTATATTCCTAGCCAAAATGAATGAACAAAATGATGAAATGATAATTAAATATACATTTTAACTTTTTGGAAGCAGGTGTACCCCAAGGCTCAGTACAAGGAGCTTTCTTTTTACGTCTCACATCCATCAAAACATATTTACGAATGTATTCGGTAAAACTGCAAGGTGTTTGATAAAAGTCTAATTAAAACCTAAATTAAAAAAATAGAAGATATCACTAGACTGTTCTTGGGGACCTGTGAAGTAGAGTGAATATTAATGATGCAACATGGCAATAAATAATTAAATTGAAATACACATATTAACAGCTTTAGTGTGATGAAAGTGCCCAAGTAAACATCTATTTGGTTAAAGTTATTTTAAACAATAGATAACAGAGTTTAATTTGCAGTATGCCTGGTTATCAGCGCATATTAATGTGTTTTCTATTATGGTACACATTTGTTGTGAAGGTAGCTAGAATTATTTAATTCCCCTATATACTGATAAACACTTCTGGGGAGCCTATTCCATTACCATGTGCAAAACATCAGTTTATCTGATTCTCCAACAATGTAGGACCTTGTAAATCCATTTAAATTTCAGGTTGGAACTGTGGTAAAGTCTAAAGTTCATTGTCATTCAATGGGAACTCTTGTGCAGATGTGGGGGCCAAAGCTGCCGATCATTTCTGATAACAAAGCTGCTAGTTAGAATAATGAGCAGCTGAATATTCATTACATTCCTTGTACCAGCATCCACTGCTATATTTTATATAAATTCATTCAGTGTCTCAGCAACTTAAAGAACCTAAAAGCTAAAATTCATTTTTAATTTAGATAAGTAATTTAAGCAACTAAAAGCTTTGATGTATCATTTAGTAAGATAAAAAAACAGATATATATGGCTATATGTATTTTCAATGAATGAATCAGCTCCAATTTTTTTTAATTGAATTCATTCATTTTCACCAACCACTTTATCCTGCATGCTTGACCATTGACTCACTGAATCACAGTAGCTTCTTATTCATGACAGAGCAGCTGTTGGTTGTTCTTAAAATAACTATATCCAATCAAAGGTTTTCTTGTCAACCTAGGCAATATATGCTACATGCAATGTACTGTTTATGGGTATTTATTTAATATTATTTAGTTGCAATCTCATCGAAAATAGACCTTTTAAAAACAAAGCAAACAATGGCTGTTTGGCTTTCAGGTGAAATTTCAGTTTGAAGTTAAAAGGCACTAACCTTTAAAGGGGAACTTAATGTGACCTTCTCTAAACTTTTGAATGCACATCCAACTGTTCAATGTCAAGGAGCTTAGTGGCAAACAGCTGTTTGATCCATGAATCGACCAATATATTTCCTGGCTCAATTACAACTGGTAACAGTCCTCATTCCGCTGTTCACATTTTAACATCCTGAAACCAAGATGACACCTAAGAATTGATCAACAGTACTTCACCATTACGAGGCTTCAAACAGGATGTTCTCATATGAAAATGCCCACTGAGCGTAGAGTGTCATCAGCAGATTGCAACAGAGATACAGAGAGACTGGAAGAGTCCCAGAAAGACATAGAAGGCAAATTTTGCCAAATCAAACATTGATGATCACGGTGAACAGTGCCCTGTAGAACTGGATGATGAATGCCACACAACTCCAGGCACATTTAAGGGAGGTGAAAGGCACCCAAGTGTCACATCAGACCATTCGAAACTGTTTACATGAGCGAGGTCTGCGTGCTCGATGACCTGAAAGCGTACCTGACCACACCACTGGGCACAGGCTACAGGCACAAGAATGCTCTACTTTCATGATATAATTTCACTGTAGCGAGAACGTTTTCCATTTTCCATTAATTTCCATCAAAAGTCCCTATTTTTTTTATGAGTAGTCTATGTTTAGAAAACCAATAACACATTTATGAAATAATTCTTTTATGAGCAGAAATCTTTTTAAAATATTTATTTTACTTATTTTATGTCTTATTTTAAATCAATTGGTTGATGGCTTTTGTCCAAACAAAAATAAATTAATAAAACAAAACAGGACATTTTACAACCACGTGAGTAAGCTTTTTGTTCAAGCTTTTGTAGCAGCTTGGCGAGCTTTAACCCCCAACCCTTTCAATCAATAGTCCAGTACATGAACTGCTGAGCCACTGTGCCAGCGTAATGAAGATTTTGAATTCCAGCTGACCAGCCAGTCACTGTAGTTGGCTTTTTAAATGCCGTCATATACAACTAAATACGAATTGGCTTTTATAGCTTCCCCATGGTTAAATGTTATGAATACAGATAAAAAGTTAAGTCTACTTAATCTAGTTGGGCATAAGCTAAATAAATCTCATTTATTATGAAGCAGAAACAACACTGCTGCTTTAAAAATGTTATAATGAAATAATGTCACATTATTTTAGCAAAATATAGAAACAAACTGTCATTCGCAGTTCGAATGAGTAAAATCAATCACTCGTGTAGAACATTATGCAAGAATTTCAGCTCTGTCCCCAGGTAAAAGGAAGTTGTGAGAATAAATGAGGTTGTATTACTAAATGCAAATTACAGTTCAGTAATGGAGGTTTTTATAACACGCAACGACAACAATAAAGAAGAAAAATAACAGAAACAAAAAAGAAATTCAATATTGGTTGATTAGTGACTGGCCGACCTATTTTGAGCAAAAAAATTCTGTGCCTGTCCAGAAAACCAAACAGTTAATATTACATTTTATGAGACGGCCTCTGTGGTATGATCCTGCTGGAACTGTGTGGCTGTTCATCCTGAATACCAAGAGTGTATGTATGGCTGCATCTGTGTTATGTCTTATGACAACAAATTAGAGTGTACAAAAAATACCATACATGGTAAAAAGTATGTAGTTGTCACTACTCGTTAGTAAGTTTATTTTTTGCACTCATTTCCAACAAGTAAACAAAAATTAATAAAGCATCAACCCAAGCAATATTCATAGGTAAATAATGGCCAAGGAGCAGCAATTGAAATGGAATTTCTGTATTGAAATTTACACATAGTTTGTCAGCTGTCTAGTAAATGATGGCACCAGTGCCGATTATTTTAGCTTGACTGATTTTAAATGTAACACTATTTAAAAAAAAAAAAACTTTACAGTTCTAGCAGTAGCATACAACCGAAACCATCATATTTAATGTTTGGTTTTCTGAAGGGACAAAGAAAAACAAGCCAGCCAGCCAGCCACTATTATATTGATGCGCTTGTGTACTGTGTCGTCCCATGGAACATTGTTTTATTTCAATATGGACTTATAACAAGTATGACAAAGCTTGAATTCGGCAGCTGTCTTAAAAACCAATGTGATACGGGAGCTTAGAAACTGTAGACGATCATTCACTCCAAAGCTCACTTGCTGACTGCAGTTTAGTTTAAGTGCACTTCACACTTTTCAAGCCTTCTCTAATTAATATCAGATAACTTCACAATTATGTGCTACTTTGTGTTGGTCCATCACATATAAGTTTGTAGTTGTAAGGTGACAAATGTTTAAGGGGTATGAATACTTTTGGAAGCCACTGTACGTACTTTTCATGCAAGCTCATTTTTCTTCTTTTCTTTTGTATAAGTAGGGTACTTTTTGCTGAATGTACATCAATATTTGCCACAAAATGAGTAAATTATATTGTTCTTAATAATTTAGTGTTAAAACGCAAATTATATTTTGCCACGATAAAGCTTTTAAATAAAAAAAATGTGAACTATTGTTAATTAAGTTCCAAGGGAAAAACATCCACAAAAGTCCTAAAACCCTGATCCGCAAATTTGTGAGGGTTCACTGTATACAAACATACAAAGGCATGTCACAATGCAATTCTTTTTCTGCATATCCCAGATTGTTTGGAAGTTAGGGTAAGAACACGGGGTCAGACAATTTATGGTGCCTCTGGAGCAGACACGGTTAAGGGCTTAACTGACCCCCCCAAAAAATAAATAAATAAATAAACATATTTAGATCATCTAAGTTAAGACCGCACACAGAGCTTACTGCACCTCAGTAGCCATACGGTCATATGATAAAGTTACACCCCACGAAAATCTTTGTCTTTTCGAACATAGAGATTTTAACTTCAATTGGACAGTATTAAGAGATGGAACTTATGTAATTAAACAGTTTTTAAAATGACTTTTAAACACAATAATTTTTTGTAATGAAAAAGTTAGGACACATTCACATTTATTATTACCAAGATGTCCAAGATTACAATCAAGCGCACCACATAAGCAGCAATGATTAGACTATTTGAGACCATCAGAGGATGTAGTTTTATTTAAACCTCAGACATTTGCTTGCTCTTGATTGTTGAAGTGGTATCACCATAACGAGATCTAAAGAGCTGTATGAGGTCTTCAGAAAGAAGGTTGTAGACGCATATGAGTCTGGAAAGGATATTAAAAAAAAAATCTCAAAACAGTTAAGAGAACAAGTTGAGAACTTTCAAGACAACTGCAAACATGGCCAGGTAGGACTGTCCAAGCAAGGTCTGCCCTAGAACAGAGCAAAGGATGCATACAAAAATCTTTCCAAAAAGTCTCCAAATCCTCATCGGGGAAAAATGTAATC
This sequence comes from Microcambeva bendego, assembly GCA_034509265.1. Lineage (NCBI taxonomy): Eukaryota > Metazoa > Chordata > Actinopteri > Siluriformes > Trichomycteridae > Microcambeva > Microcambeva bendego. The sequence continues at coordinate 14,759,024 of JAYDZG010000011.1, forward strand.
AAAAAATCATGGGACATACAGGTAGCTCATGCCAAATAGATTCATCTACCATCAGAGAGATGTCAGAGACTAGTAGATGGTTATAGAAATTGACTATTTCAGCCAAAAGGAAAAATACCAGCATAGGGTGTCCTTACATTTTCCAAACAATTAATTTTCCCTTTCTCAATTTTTTTTTTATTTTATGTGTTCAATAATATAACTTCCATATGTCAATACTTTAATACACAACACATTTGGTCTGTGTCCTTCAGTCATCTAATCTGCCCAGTGCTGACCAAGGACCTGAAAAAGGAACGTTTGACATAATTCCCAGAAAAGAATCACATTTACAAAAGCATGGTCGACAGCCAGGCTTTCTTTGATGAAACCCTAAACCTTTGTTTTATGACTTTAAAACAAAATATTGGTACACCCGTAACCACAGATTTCTCATATTCAACTCATGCCTTCCCATGGTCCCATTCAGCTTGCTTATTGAATACCTAGTTCCCACTACACGACTTAAGCCCAGATTTTGGCAAGGGGACTAGTCGCCACTTGATATGCTGGCTTGAAAGCAATTCTGCATCTGCTCAGTGATCAGAACTCGGCGAGTGATCGTGTTGTGTGAACTACTCAACAACTCGCCACGACCGGCTCGCCAACCTCTCCCTAAGTAAAATCATATTTTAAGACCACTGAATATTCCAAGAGGTGTCGCCTGACTGGCAGTGAGGGATGAGTCGAACAACCAATGAGAATACTAGATACTGGGTGAGGTGAAAACACGTGTGTAAATAGTAAATCTCTCAGAATAACTGGCACACACATTTTAACAGTATTTCCTACCCATTTGATCTCTACAAAACATAATACCTACATATTATAACCTATAATACCTGGTTACAATCCATGCAGGTCGCATAGACAAATCCACTCAGATTCATTTACTCTCCTCCTGGATTTTACACTGCACATCGGTACACACATTTAGATTGCTCACTACTTGTTAAGATGCATATTTTGGAAGTGGTATAATGAAGCCCCTCGTCACTTCTCACGTTTGTTTTCGTGAGAAAATGGGTTTTGCCAGAGCAGAGCAGCTTGCCGGAAATTCCAGTTGTTGGGGATTGTGTGGTGTGAAATCTCTAGTCGTAACTACCGAGAGCAAGAGACCTAGCGACCGGGCGATTGGCAAAGTCATGTAGTGTGAACTGGGCATAAGGTTTTAACCTCATTTTTTTTCATCATTATAAAAATGCACAATGAATGAATACGAAATTCATCATTGAGTTATATATCAGTTTGTATGGACTCACTGAATTTTTATATTTGCACTATAAAAACCTTCGCAAACCTTTTGTAACCAATCCCATCTCACAGCCTTTGAAATCCTATACCCCTGTGTGTGTGCAGATTCTTCCTAGTTTTGGTCAAATAAGCTGTTCCAATTTGAGATGGCAGTCTTCCAGTCATCTAATCCACCCTGTGCTGGCCAGGATCATCGTCTGCCTCTGAGAAAGCCTTAGTCCAGCATACAAGCTGTTATGTTCTCATTTGCTATTCCTATCTTTGCCGTCAACTATGAAGCCTCCTCTTTAGTCCTGCCTACAGTGACAAATGGAAAGGGAACATTGATGCCTCCGAGCAAAAAGATTTTGGTGAAGCAAATTCTTTGTTGCAGCTCCGCTGGCTCCTGAACAACAACCTGGGCGATTTGGATTGGCAAGGACACTGGGAGAGCTGAGGCCATTTTTAAAGCAGCGTGAGCTTTGCCCTCTCACACATTCACATTCTCAGTAGGTTCTAAGCAATATCTCTTGTCCCCTCAGTTGCTCTGGGGCAACAACATCTACTGTGAAAAGAATCTGAGAAAACTGCCTTATTCTTGTAAAAATTTCATTTGAGCCAGAAAGAGACGAGAGTAATTGTGGCACAACCTATGTGACTTTATAAATGTGTCTACTTCTAGTTGGCACTGCCGTCTGTGCCATGGTAGCAAGCCAGATAGGAAGGCTGTGCTACTATAGCAAATCAGAAAAGCTTATTTTAAAATAAATTAGGCAGAACAGCTTTACATAATTTCCAAGAGTTACACAGAAGTGTGAGCGTTTCCACACACAGCACTGTGAGCTACAAACTCCACATAGAAGATAGAAATTAAATGCCATTCTTCATTATTCTGGCATGTAAATAGGATTTGGATTCAATCTATTTTAACACCAATCATACTCGCACGCCATGGCCAAAACTATACGGACAACCTTGCTTATTATAAAAATCTACATAAAATCAAACATTCAGACATTCAGTCTCTAGAGACAAGAGTTTGTTCTTCAGACAGACAGACCAACCGACAGACAAATAGATAAAGAAATTAAGTCCCCATCAGATTAAACAAATCTTGTCTGAGCACAGAAACTGACATAGAAGGCCTGCACATATCTCATGAAGGAAGAACGCGTTTCGAATGGTGGCTTGGTGGGTATTCAAGAGTGTGGAAGGCACTATCAGTTAATTTGGGTCTGAATTCACCTTTGCAGATCATGTACATCCATATATGCCGATTGTCTTCCCTGGAATAAAACTTTCCAGTATTGGGGTAGTTTAATATAATTTCAGTCCCTTAACGCCTTGTCTCCCCGTCTTGAATTCCATCATTGGTTGTGTTTTCATTAAGGGTACAGTAGCTTAAGTCACTGTGTGTTAATATAAGAAGCAGCTTTCTAGCTTGTTTGATACACTTCATGATGCTTACTGAGTTTCTTAACAAGACTGCTTCTCCTGCATATTAATGAATGCTAACATCAGCTAGTTTCAAGATTTGTCCTGAAGGTACAATTTGGCTAATGGCTTGATTTATCTCTCTTTTTTTGATGGTGGTGGGGGGTCGGGGGGGGGGGGGGGACAAGTATAAATTTTAAGGGTCATACACTTCATTTTCCCTGTAATTCAAACCATGGTGGTATTTGTAAAAAGAAGGGTAACTATTATTTTTTAAAAGTATATTTTTTCAGTTCAAATATTAATAATGAAATTGTCAATATGGTGAAAACAAGCTATTTGAAATAATGGAATGATGACCTGAAACTATTTTTCCCCCCAAAGGCCCTTCATTCATTGATTTTCCTCATGCAGTAAATTGCTAGTGAGATTGAGAAGCTCTGTGTTTTGGCACACTCTGACAGCTTATTTTGCATAATGTCATTGTAACGAATCTAAACAGGAGTGTGCTCTGCTGACAAAATAAAATGTGTTAAAGGCGGACAGTGGAAAGAGGGCAGCCTGCAGATTAAGCTTGAAATAGTAACTAAACTTCTCAGCATCTTGAGCCAAAAAAGATGTATGATTAAGGGAGAAACTCAAATAGGAGATCAGTTTGGGTTTCGGCTTGTGTGTGTGTGTGTGTGTGTGTGTGTGTGTGTGCGTGCGTGTCTGTGTGCGTGTGTGTCTGTGTGCGTGTGTGTGTGTGCGTGTGTTGGGGGAAGGAGACTGACTGAGACTATGTTTATACCCTCTCATACATATACTCCTGAAATATCTATTTACTAAATCTGTCCTGAACGTGAATCCACTACTGATGCTGTAGAGCAAATGGTAAAGCTACATACTTATTAAACAATATAGATGCAGACAGCCTAGTCAGACTATATATAATGATGCAAGTCTGGAGAAACTTGCAAGGGATTTTAGAGGTTTCATAGGGTAAAAAGTTGTCTTACTGGAGCAGAATTAAGCTCACATAGACTATGCACAGAGACAGAAACAGACTGTGTTTCATAATAGGGCTGGGCAATATGAGTAAAAAAATATCATGATACGTCGGGGAGTGGTGATATACTGTATATCTAAGTGATATTCAAGATATTTATTAATAAAGATATAATAATAATACGATATAATAAAGGACAATCATAATAACATCGATTAAAATAAAAAGCTCTTTTTTGTAAATAAATTGATATATAAATGAAAATTTTCTTATATATAAGAAAAGCTGGAGGAACCGGGAGAGATTCCTCTTCACAGTATTTCACTGACTCTGCAAACTGCAGTGCATGATTTTGGTGATGAAACACATTTGTCGTGCAGCTACCTTTACTAGCAGCATTTTACTTTGCACAAAACTTTACCATTGCACAGCATCCCTGAAATAACAAGCCATTTTCACACAACCAACCCATGCAGTGTCATTATTAAACAAATATTTGCTACTAGTTAAGTTTTCCTCTATTCTTGAGTTAACAGTTATTTCTTATAAACAATATGAGTGTTTTTTCAGGAAAAGACTGTGTTAAGACCAGTGTTATATAAAAGTACCTGTAAGCCATGCTTAAGTAAAAGTACAAGTATCATAACAGAAATTTACTTTACATTTTCAGCTTTTAGCAGACACCTTTATCCAAAGCAACTTACATTATAGTTACAGTCTGAGCAATAAGGGTTAAGGGCCTTTGGATTACTAGTACTGTACCCTAACCACTAGGTCAAAAGTATTAAATTATCTAATATTAAAATGTACTTATGTAACAGAAGTATTTTCCTAATTTTAAATGTACTTAATTAGTAAAGGTAGAATTAAAAGTAAATACTGATAATAAAAATACAAGTGGTAAATTTTTATATAAAAAAAAATGTTAAACAAAGGAGTAAACCTAGAAAAAAAAAATATATAATTAGATTTACTACTTTACCCCATTACTAACCACACATTAACCTGTTTCAACAATTTTTGGAACGTGTTAGGCCTATAACGTAGGTTTATGTGGGTTAAAAATTAAAACAATTTGCAGAATAAATTTGAAACAAAACTCAAGAGAAAGAACAAAATGTGTGGAACTTTTAGCCATTTAATGACCTGACCATTAATGTAAAATAAATTTGTGTATGGAAAATGTGTCGGAGTAAAAGTACATATTTTCTTTAGAAAATGCAGTTAAGTAAAATATGCTGAAACCTTTATATAACAAAAATACAGTTTCTCATTAGAAAACACTCAATTACTGGAACAAAGTATTATTAATTTATTACTATTCACCACTGGTTAAGAATGTTGAGCTGTGTGTTAGTCAAAGAAAATAGAATATGTGAGTGAGCTAGACCTGAGCGTGTGTTCTGTGCCGCTGTAGCAATTTTCATTTCATTACATTCATCACAGGGTCGATGTGATCATGTGAAAGAGTGTACAGAGAAGTTCTTCATGCTGTTTTTAACATACTCAGATAAAAACCTGTGTACCTGAGATATGTAACACATATTTCAAAACTATTTTTTATTAACTTTTCACTTTCAATATAATGTTGTTTAAAAGAGAATATTTGGAAAAGAAATTATATCATTAATCCAGTACTGTGAATCATATGCCATTGTGAGTAGAGTGATCGTTCCAATATGTCCCAACCAACAATCAATCAATAGGAAGCAGTTCAATGTTTTTAACTATTAGTTGCTTGGTAAAACTGATCCAATGCCAAAACAAGGTGTTTCAGTATGCAACAGGCATACCACTCATTTCATTTTAGCACAATACATAATCTACTTTTTCGTGACTTTATCCAGAGGAAAATCTAATTAGCGATAATGACTGACCATGCAGCACTACAAAAAAAGGTAGGAGATCCACTGTTAAAGCGTCAGGAATTAAAATATATATTAAAGTCTCGACTGGGATGGCTAATTTTTAATAAATAGCTTTAGAGTTTACAATTTCTCAAGCAGTGATCCAGTTTAGTCTCAAATTGTTTTTACACTTCCTCTACAATCCCACTCCATGCCCCATAGGCTTTTAATACCAGTCCATTAATGAACAAGTGAGCACTCAATAATATGGTACCAAATTAATTTTCTTCTTGGTCAAAGTCAAGGTGGGACAGATCTTTCGGAAAGTATACACTTTGAATAAAGTATTAGGCAGGGTAACACAATTTTGCAGTTTATACACCCATCTATTCAAAAAAAAAGTTTGAGCACATAGCCTATGATGCACCACTGCTTCACATCATAATCACATGAAAGCTTCTTTGAGTGTCAAAAATTGGAAATCATATAGCACTAAATCAAAACTATAACACAACTCCTCCCACCCTCAGAAACTTTTTGAAGATCCCTTAAACATCTCTATTATTTATAGTTGTGTTTTATGCTATAGTGCCAGGTGCACAAACTGATCAACACTTGCAGTTGTTGGATATTGTTTATTGTATATTTGCACATAATGCATAAATATAAACAAAATATCTATCTATTGTATACATAAAATATCTACCTATTGGGACAATTGCTCTTTTGCACTTATGTTTAAAATAGTAGAACTTTCATACATAAAGGAAGAACTTACTCTTACAAGTTTTGACTGAGATTGTTAATAATATTACCGTAAATTCCGGCCTATAAACCGCACCTGAGTATAAGCCGCACGCTCTGATTTTAGAAAGAAAATC
>JAYDZG010000011.1:14779706-14790406 GCA_034509265.1 Microcambeva bendego
TATGTCCAGGCACACTGTCCTGCGGTTATTTAAGATTGCAATGATAGAAACATCTAAAACCCTTGCCATATCAGATCCAACCTGACTTAGAGCTATAAAAAGCCAAAAATATGTCTTTTTATTATCTTTAAACCAGATGAATGATTACTTGAATCCAGTTCTTTTGTAAGTGGACAAACTGAATCGTGCAAAGACTTTAAAGACAGAATAAAGGTCAGATATATTTATGGCTATTCACCAGCACGGCTGTCATGAAAGACATTGATAAGCATCTCCCCAAGTGTCGCCCTGTGTTCTGAAGCAGCTAGTGCCAAAGTAAAAAGAGCAATGATGATTTTGTTAGAGGATGCAGTAATTTCTGTATCTACTGATAAAAAAAAGTAATTATACCTCAGCAAAAATGTCCAACCACTGAACACAAAAAGGCATTATTCATGCACTCAAAGCTTTTAAAGAAAATAACCAGGTTATACCGCAAACTCTGCTCCATCATGTTGTGAACTTTTTGTAATATATTTTATACCATGCATTTATTTATTAAGATTTTTATTTCATATTTTACATTTTTGGTTCCATTCTTGGGCAATTGTACATCTCCGATTTGTTTAACTTACATGTCTTGGGACAAGTCTTTTAAACCCACACAGACACAACGTACAAACCCCACTAAAAATTACCAGGACCGCTCTACCTAGAGATCAGACCCATGGCCATCCCACTGTGAGGCAAAATTAGGTACACAATTAGGAATAAAAATACGGTAGAGCATCAAACAAGAGTGATGCTTCTCAACATACAGCCAGGAACTCTGGTAGAAACTGAGACACACATGAATATGAACATCCTTAAAAAAACCTCCAAAGCACATGCATATTCTTCAAAGACGACTCGCCTATTAGCTCAACAGTGACTAAGTATACAACCAAAACTACAGTGAAATGGCTTTTGGTGCAAGTCTCTGAGTGGCCCTGCCAACCCATCAAGTATTCACTCTGACGCAGCTTAAAAGTGACAAAATTCAGGCGGGGAAGGATGTTAAGGTGAATCCAAGAAGGCTTATAGCTGCAATTTCTGCTAAAGGAGCATCTAAAACCGGATTTTTCAAACACTGGGTGGCGCGAGCTGCAAAAAAATGGGCTGCAGAGTAAAAAAGTGCCACTGAGGGAATTGCTGAGGGAACTAAACTGCATCTCAACGAAACCATGGAACACCAGACACAAAAGCAGTTTAGTCATGTGTCGTGAATGCATCCTAACACAAGTTTAAAGTGAAGCAGTGAGGAAGATACACCTGAACATAGATATATAGTTTAATCTCATATTCACAATTTAATGACGTATAACCGCACGGCCCAAGCCAACAAGGCCCTGAATGCTTCTCATGTGAATGCACCCTAAGATTATTGGTGTGTGTAGTCTGGGTCATGTTACATGGACAAAATATTAATATTTTTTGGTGACAAATCTAATACATCTCTTCAAATACATATCAAATCAAAAATATGAATGCAAAAAGCTACATTATCAAAGCAAACACCGTAAACAATCCCGCTAAAAGCAGATCAATCGACAAATCCATAACAAATGAAACCGTTCTCTAGTTTCAAAGTTTCCCCTGACCAAAAAAAACCTCAAAACTGTTTTCAGAAAGAAGGTGATGATCCTTGCATGGCGTAACCATACTGACTGATATCTCAATTAAAGTTTATGAAGGATTTTAAATTGTGAACCCATCAGTGGGTCCCTCATAACCTTGGGAATTGAGGACGTTTGCAAAAACAAATGGGCCGAAACGGAAAAAAAAAATCCCTACTGTAGGCTTCTTAAGGCTGTAACTGATAACAGCATTGCATTATTATTGTTCAAATGATGTTTCAAATCAAATACTTCAAATACATATCTTTGTCAATGTATGTATTCTCTTTAGAATGTAATGTAAAGCACAGATGGCAGCTAGACGGGCTGAGACACAATATGGTCCTGGTAAGTCGTCACAGGTATCTGGAGCCAGGCTGACTGCAGTGAAAGTAGGAATTTACAATGTATGTATACTCTGTGTGCTCAAATATTCTGAAAGCTAAATATTTAACCAACCATGGGTGATGTGATTATTGCAATTAACATTCAACTTTACACAAATATCCGTCAATAACATTTGAATTGAAAAAAAAAAAAAAAAAACTGAGGCAGGCAGCAACATGAGTGTTACACAGCTCACATAAAGGACAATCAGCTGCAGTATAGAGCAATCAAGTTTTCAGATAACAGACCTCTCATTCTAAAACCAGCACACCATGGAGCAGGCCTAATTGCCCAAAGCCTTGAAAATCTGTTCATGGATGTATCAGAGACTGTTTTGTTATGAATGAAAAAAAAACAACAGATCTACTGGCTTTCAAGCATTTCATTTCAATTAATATTTGTTTAAAATAAATAAAATGATATATAAAGTTATGATCGCTTTCGCAGGTACATTCATGTACACAACATTGCCATTTTATGAGCCACATTAATCATATAGTTGAAGCCTATTGGTTCTACTGACCAGTTATAATTTGGGTGATGGACCATTTTCAATACTGCAATATCAACAGCATGGCAGTGTGTACCATCATATCATGTGTAGCAGAGTCAATTTAACACACTTTGTTTTAATTTGTGACAGGACTACACAAGATTCATGTTTTCATGTGGACCATGTTGACAGCCGGGTATGAATGCATTTCTGAACTGGATTTTTGATCAGAGGAACAATTTTATTTTACAAAAAGAAATTATGTTTAGATCAAATCCAAGAAACATGAACAGAAGGTCTGGAATGAATTAGAAACTGTTGGCAACCTTGTCCATGAAAACTTATATGAATAGACAGGCTGGCAACACAGAGAAAGATCATTTTCTTGAATGCAGCATCTATGGGAAATGTAAAGTATACATGACAATAAGTCTTTCTGCATAGGAAGACAGTTTGAGTTTTAACTCTGTATGGTACATAAAGCAATAATCCATTGCCAAAGTAAAGTATGCAGTCAAACAGGCTTATTTACATAGGCACAAAAGAAGTATTCATTTTAAATTATAAGGTAAATATACAGTATATAACATTATAAAACTTACACTATGAAATTATTATTGTTACACAAACTCAATAGTGACTGCTTTTATTGACACAAAAATCATGACATGCATCCCCTATACATGTAGGCCACTATTGACTTCAGCTGTTCCTCATCTATAGTATAAAATTATAACAGCAGACCTGACAAGGAACAATTTTAAAACGTAATTATAAGACGATGCTGTACATGCATTCAACATTAGAACTTTCTACACCAATAAATTAATTCTATGACAAAGAATGACTCCTTTTATCATTCAAAACTTGCAAGAAGCATTCAAATCCATCGTGACATACGTCCCCTACAAATGCTGTCAAACTTTTGACTTAAACTGTTAACACTACAATAGCAGACCTGACAAGGTGTGATTCATGTAGCCCTAAGAGATTTGACAAAAAGAGATGTGCTGTAAATGTCTCTGCAGGGTAATTCTACAAAGCAGTTTAACAATGTGCGACAAAAGCTCTTGATCAATTTCCATACAAAAGAACAGTTTCAAGGCTAATTTTGAAGAGAAATAAAATAACTGTACTGCCAAACACAATGCATGATGAAAGTAAATTAATGAAATGATTTTCTTAATCTAATGTTGTAGTTATACTTCTCTGCATATTTGGATTGATAAACCCAGAAAGAAAAAGCTTATTGGTAAGTCAAATTATCAAATAATCTTGTCTGTTCCTGTAATTATCTTCCACTTATTTTAAGCTAAAGCTGTGCTCATGCATATATCACGAATGATTTCCCATGACAAAAGCATTAATGCACTGAGGAAATAAAAGTGGTATTTGAATTTCCAGTGATGTTAAATATACAATATTTAAATAGAGAAAATAAATGTAAATATTGTCATTAGCCTAATTGCACTACATGAACGAGAACAAAGCCCGATTCCAGGTATCCATGTGTCATGGGATGAAAAGAGCATTTGTAACAGGCAGGTCCTCAACATCGAAGCCAAAAGGTCAGATGCAGTGGTCAGTTTGAATACCACCTAGCCACAATCAGATTCTGCAAGAGAGGGCACTATGGTAGAAAACCAAATGCTCTACCACCAACAAAAGGCATTACGAGACTAATCTGGACTAAAATTTTCAAGTTATCAAAAGTATAAGGACATTCTTTTGGTGCAGGTGTCAACATACAAATCACTACTATAATAGAAACTACGTATCACATGGTATCAAACATAATTATAGATTGGTTCTAAAACGCTATTAGAATGAAAGGAAAGGAAGTATGTGTCTCTAAAATAGTTAAGGAATTTACCATTGATTTAATTTAATTTACCATATATACCAATAATAAATGTGTGTATTACCATTGTACACTATGTTTTCACATGGTGGGTAATTACTTCAGGTACACAAGTGATCGTTGACCTATCAAACAGATGCAAAAGGTAAATTGGCTGCTAACTTGCCATAGATGTAAGCAAATATGGGTTGTCAAGCAACAGGCACTCTGCCCAGGATACATTTATTCATTACATCCACCAGGACCCTGATCAAGGAAAAGCATATGATATTTTTTTTTAAATATTCCCCTGAAACAACCTTTGAATATAAAAATAATTTCAAACATCACAGATCTACCATAATTTGCAGAGTACAGTTTTTTTTCTATGTACAGTGCTGTGAAAGAATATTTCCCCTCCCCCTCACAGATTTATCATGTTTTTGTACCATTTGTCAAACTTAAATGTTTCAGGTTATCAAACTGATTTAAATATCAAACAAATATAACATGTTAGGTTCAATTTCACTAGCCACCCAGACCTTATTACTGCCGGACCTGTAGAATAAAAAAAAAAACACTTAAATAGAACCTGTCTGACAACATGAAGTAGGCTAAAAGATCTCAAAAAGCAAGACATTATGCCCCGATCTGAAGAAATTCAAGAACGGATGAGAAACCAAGTAATTGACATCTATCTGGAAGGTTACAAAGCTAGATCTAAGGTTTTGGGACTGCAGCACACCACAGTGTGAGCTATTATCCACAAATGGAGAAAACATGAAACAGTGGTGAACCTTCCAATATTGGTGACCACAAATGTATGCATTCTTCAAATCTTCAAAACAGTTCTTGAAGAACTAAACACCACTTTACTGTATGTGACGGCAAAATTAGGTTGCCGGTTTCCTGTTGGGTTTGTTTTGAGATCTTATTTATTGAGCATACAATGGAAATTAGCGTATTATAGCTGTTGGCTGATTTATACACACCTTTGGTCTTACTGAATGTGTGTATTCTTTAATTTTTATTATTAATTTGGGAAATTTAGCATTGTGAACACTAACATTTTATCAAGATGAAGCAGGACACCAGGGATAATTGCTGTGTTATAGTTAAAGCTAATAGTTGAAAACTGCTAATAAATCTGGAACTGACAATGTATAATAATAATGTTGAGCACTTGCATAATATGAAAAGCAAAAACAGCTTCTCTTCAGGTCTCTAAATTTAAAGTCCAGTGCCATCAACAGCAACAAGGGCCAACACACACACACACACACACACACACACACGCACACACGCACACACAATGAATAATAAAATAAAATAACCAACTACCTTCTGCTCTCAGACTCCTTTCCTGTTTTCAAAGAGGAAATAATCATGGTTTATTCTCCAATCTTCCCACACACCAAGTATACTCTGCCCAGCTTGCAATTAATTACCAGGAGTTTATGAGCTTCGCTTCTGTTTACAGACCAATTAATTCATTTAACCAATCAGCGTTCCATCTAACTACATCATGATCGTAACTCACTTGGGCAATGTTTATAACTGCCCCAAAAATGTAGATTTACATTGTGTTCTGCTACGTTAACCCGGCTAAAATGGATATCAGAATTCTCTCAAGCGTATGCTACCTCTGTTCAGAGTACAGCAGCTTGTAAAAAGCTGTGGAAACATGCTGTGCCCTTTTCTGATTTCCAGTATTTTGTTTTAGAGTGTAAATGACCATTAAATGTTTCAAATTGTTATTTGACTTGTTAAAATCAAAAGGTCATCTATATCCCACTCTTCTACAAAGCAACTTACAGAAGTGCTTTCTGAGTAGACATTACCTTGCTGTACTTTAAGAAGTAATTCACAAAAAAAATGCAGCTAGCCCTTTTTGCTGCAACAACTCAAAAAGCGTTTCCAGATTGTAGAAGAATGTTTTTGAAGTAGTCAGTCTGGAGAATGGAGAATGTCCAGTCCAAAGCAAAATACAAATTTCAATTAGTCACAAAGCATTTCATTGCTGGTTGTATTATGTATGACCGTATGTGACAAATAAAACTTGAAACACATTTAAGCCCATCACAAGCTTTGCGTGATCATCAGTATGCATTACTGTTTGTCTGATGACACATAAAATGCAAATCAACACCTTAGCATTTGCTATTAATTAAATTTACTAGTTTTGACACAGGAACTTATTACTTATTTATAAATGCATGCTCTGTTATTACATTATAATGAAGTTTGTTTAAATGGTTAAATTAATTTAATTTGGAGTGACAACATGCAAACTAAAGGACAAATGAAAAAAAAAAGTACTGTATGTAGATTTCAACTATTAGATTTTATCATAGAAAATCTGATGTTTGTCAAAAGGTATGAATTGTTCCAGGGGGTAACGGCAAATTAGATTGTACAGGAGCAACAATTGGAGGAACAAACCCAATTCCAGGGGCCATGTGTGATATAGGTATCACAAACGTTTGCTTTTATAAAATAAAAACTGTGGATTAGTTTGACAAACCTTCAACAAAACAAATAATAAGGTTGAGTTTGAGATTGTATTTCCACAGTGAGCCTAGAATACATAAACACATGAAAAATAATTGTTCTTTTAAGCATCTTACACAAGTCGAGTTTAGAGTGGGCAATTTTAAGAAAAGCACTGTTCGCCATTCTTCTAACCCTTAAGTCATTTACTCACAGTCAGTGAAGCAATGAAAGAAAAATTGATTCATTTGTAATAGGTCAGTAACATACAGCAACAACCTAACCACCAGAAAATTGCACCTTACTACTACTACTGCTAACAATATCCACTATTAGTCTCCATAACGTTATTATTATTTTTATGTGAATTATGTCAGACCATTAACGTCAACAGGTGATTGTAAAGACAACTTGGAACAAAAGCAGTATCCATTAAAAAGGCTGTGTCTCTAAAGAGCAGTGGGCAAATGCATCAGAAAATATTTATAATGTTTAAAAACAATGTTCCTCAATTGACGATTAAAAGGGATAAGCATATTGTCTCTCAACAGGGCATAATATCAATAAAAAATTCAACGAATCTGGAGGAATTTCAATTTTTGGAAAGTGTTGCAGATCAAGTGCATGTAAGTTCACAGGTCAACTTTTTGTTGAATGTATTTAGACATGGTATAAAATAATTGTACAAAGTTGCTCCATACACTTAACCAGATATTACACGATTTTAAACAAATCAAGGGTGTCATCAATGTGGACCAAAAATGTATTTCATTGAATCAGGATGTACACCAAATCTAACCACAGTTCAAAAGAGAATTAAAATTAGAATGCAATTGTAACTGGAAATGCTAAAGCATCTCACATCCCATGACTCTAGTTCAACCCTCATCACTTAATCATTATGTTCTCTTAATAGTTCATGACAGGTCAGTGAAATTCAACCGTGACATGAACTGCTTCTAATCTGCTGTCTTCTCATTTCTGAAATCCATATTTCTTTGCAGAGTAGAAATGTTAAAACATGGAGGACAGAGCGTCATTAATATAGACACCAACTCATTATATTAAGTGAAATAAGTATAATGTTCAGAATGACAGCGGAATGTTTTTTTAATACGAATCACATTTCATTTAGTTTATCTAATGCATTTCACTTGCAGAACACATTCCACCTAATGAAAATGAACACATTGAACACATCATTTGCTCCAACAAACTAGAAAATGTAAATACATAAATCATTGATGGGCAACATTTTAGAATCCCTAGGAGGCCAGACAAAAGGCATTTTTTATTTGTAAAGTAACTGAATATGCAACCATTCATACATGTACACAAGAACAAATGATTTAATTGTATTTGTTGGTGTAGAAAGTGTTATAAGGTCATTTAACTTACTTTTGACCCTATGTAGAAAAAAATATGGACACCTGAGCTTGTTGGGCATCAGTTTAAAATATAGAGGAAGGAAGAAAACTGTAATTTTAGGCTCAGGGAAATGTTTGCAATGAAATGGTCAGCTTACATTAGAAGCCACTGTAACACAAGCACACATTTTAACAGAGGCTTAAGCACTCTAGTAATGTTTGACTTTACTTACCTTTTTCTCAAGCTATTCTTCATTAGTAATGGATGGGTGCCTTTAAACGGAGGACAGAAAGCATCAGCAGCCTCCCAGAAGACACGGTAAATATGGCTACTGCACTCAGATTGACCTTTACTTTAACAGTCCACTCAGCCGTTCCCCTGTGCATTAAAGGCATGAACAAAGGCTTGCATGAGGTAGATGAATTAGCAGAGCTATCTTTGTTTATTACACAAGCTGACTGAACATGATGCTTCTATCTTTTCATATTTTTATATGTTTGGGATTAGATGATTAAATGACATTTTAGGGATGTCAGGAATTTTAGGAATTTTATTGAAGTCAGAAGGAAGACTATGGTCTTTGTTCAGTAATTTTGATTTTATTTATCCCATTGGGGTTTATTGAATATAAAATATGTCGAGTCAAGACAACAGTAACGACCCTTATTATAATCTGCTTTCCAAAGCTTTACTTACCATGGTCCAACATTAATAAATATTCAACAATGTGAATGTTTTTAAATTAGCTATAAATTTACTAGTGCTAATAATAGTGTTTTGGGTAACTTTAACATATAGGTAGGTGCAGGTGAAAAACAGACAAAAATAAATCACATAATAGCTGTCCCTTATCATGGCTGTTATTTATTTATTTATTTATTTATTAGGATCTTAACGTCATGCTATACATTTTTGGTTACATTCATGTCTCACACACACAAATATTGCAATTGAACATTCATTACTTTTCATTGTGGCTTGAATATTGCACTGCTCAAGACTTTAAACATTTTACTTAATTTTGGTTTGGCACATTTAAAAGCCCCACTGAGTGAAATGTGGTCCAGCAGCTCAGTCGATTGCATTTTAAGCTGATTTGTTTTCAATCCTGACATATTCAGCATTTCTTTCATTTAAATGCAAACCTATGTTGTTTTTCATCTAAGAGGTCGAGTGACTTTTAATCAATACAATTGATTTTTTGCTTTCCATTTTGGCACATATTCTGCATGTTATTAAATAACAACAAAGATGTGTTATAACACACATTTCACATTTTACCAATGTAACGATTGCACTTCCATTTGGCACAGAATCTTCTGCATGTTTATCAAATCCAAAGTGACTTACAGCTCTGACCATACACAGTTTAAGCAGTTAAGGATTAAGGGTCTTGTTTAAGCACCCAACACTGGCAACCTGGCAGTGGTGGGACTTAAATCAGCAACTTTTTAATTACTATTCCAGTAGCTTAACCACTAAGCTGCCACAGATCCTGCTACTATATTATATAATGCATTAAACAAATAATGAAGTGAATGTGACTATAACACAATTGCTGAGAAAATATATAAATATAAAGTATAAAAATTATAAAGCATTTAGATGATTGTGCCTTTTTCAGCAAAAAAACCCCTGACATGACAGTGTTTTATAATGCAATACAGTGGGCCAACAATTGTGCAAGTTCTTGTACTTAGAAGGATGAGAGAGGTCTGTAATTTTCGTCATAGGTACACTTCAACTATGAGAGACAAAATTAGGAAAAAAATCCAGGTATATCACATTGTAGGATTTTTAAAGAATGTATTTGTAAATTATGATGGAAAATAAGTATGTGGTCAATAACAAACAAGCAAGATTTCTGGCTCTCACAGACCTGTAACTTCTTCTTTAAGAAGCTCTTATGTCCTCCACTCACTCACCTGTATTAATTACACCCATTTGACCTCGTTATCTGTATAAAAGACACCTGTCCACAACCTCAAACAGTCAGACTCCAAATTCAACCATGGCCAAGACCAAAGGACAGCAGGAAGACAATTGTAGACCTGCAGCAGGCCGGGAAGAGTAAATCTACAATAGGCAAGCAGGTTGGTGTGAATAAATTAACTGTGGAAGCAATTGAAAGAGTTCATGTCCAGGCCCTTTTTAAGTTTGGCAGAGAACATATGGATGATCCAGAAGATGATTGGGAGAATATCAAGTGGTCAGATGAAACCAAAAGTTTTTGGTAAAAACTTGTCGTGTTTGGAGGAAGAAGAATCCGCATCCGTAGAACACCATACCTACTGTGAAGGATGGGGGTGGAAACATTTTGCTTTAGGGCTGTTTTTCTGCAAAGGGACAGGACTACTGATCCGTGTTAAGGAAAAAAATGAACGGGGCCATGTATGGTGAGATTTTAAGCCAAAACCTCCTTCCATCAGTGAGAGCATTGCAAATGAAATGTGGCTAGGTCTTCCAGCATGACAATGATCCAGATCGG